>CATIWC010000483.1:0-271567 GCA_948472305.1 Vicia faba
CTAGGGCAGACTCAGTCCACTGTTCCCCCAACGATACTCCGAAAAGACCGCGTCTCCGTCCGCCCGCACTTCACGCAGAACATCCAGGAAGGGGACCACGTGCGGGTCCCCACTACCCACGTAGAACCTGGCAGTTCCTCCATTGGGCCAAACCTGCCCGGCCCAATGAAGGAACCTTGGCCCAGCGTTGGGGGCTATAAATACCCTCTAGAGGGTCAGGTATTCATCATTCTAACCTTACACTTGCTATTATCTGCTCGTACTCCTACTTACTTCAGCATCGGAGTGCCTTGCAGGTACCCCCCCCCCCCCCCCCCCCCCCCACCTCGTTCAAAAAAGCTTTCTGCTCGGAGCCAGCCGTGACGGTCCATTCCTGATCAGGTCAGATCAGTGGCGCCGTCTGTGGGAACTAGCTTCCCCGTCTAACGAACAATTCTAAAGACCAAAGCTCAATTCAACTACCTGTCATGGCTGATCCAGCTCGCGACGAGCAGCCCGGTCCGTGTCGCCGACACTAATAACGGTACCCGCGGACAAGAATGGACACCTCGACAACCCCGCCGGTGACCCCCGGCCCACAGTGCCATCCCTGTGACAACCGCCCCTGGACCTTCCTCCTACAGGGACGGGGCTACTGCATCATCCTCTACGACCCCTCCAACACTCGAAGATCCGGTAGCTCTCGCTCATCGCAGAGCTGCCCGGTTCTATGAAGTCCCAGTTCCTGCCGGGGCAGATGCCACGACTCAGGCACTGTTCGCCGGCCATTAATCAGACAAATTACCTCGTCTTCGCCTAAGGAGAAAGATTAAGGGCACTTGAAGATGATCGACGACCCCCGAGGAGGCATCGGAGGCCACATTCTCCTCCTCCTCAGGTCACGGAAGCTCGACACCCTTCTCCCCCGCGAAGACACTATAGGGAGAACTCCAGGAGCCCTTCTCCCCGGCCAAAGCAGAGGCGGCCCTACCATGAGAGACAGCCCGTCATCCCTGCCGGAGAACCCAGTCGCGACCCATCAAGGCACGACAAGAGGCACGCTGGAGACGGGCGTGTGACCTTCAACCACCGAGCATCACGCTCGAGGGAATCTCAGCACGATCATCGTGCCAGACATAACTACAGGACCCCTTCTCTTTCTCCGGAGAGGAGCGACGAGGACGACCCTCGCGGTCCCCTGTCGCAGGCTATCATGGATGCACCTATCCCCCCGGGCATGGAGAAGCCCCCGCATCTGAAGGAGTATGACGGAGTAGCCGACCCGGTCGACCACATTGACGGGTTCGAAGCCATGCTCCACTATCATAATGTCGGGGGGCCCATCAAGTGCCGTCTTTTCCCCACGACTCTCAGGAAGGCGGCCATGGACTGGTATAAAGGGCTCGCCCCGGGCTCAATTACGTCGTGGCGGGACCTGAAGAACCAGTTCATCAGTTCCTTCACAGCTTCTCGGTGCCATCCGAAGACCGAGGCGGCCCTCGAGGCCATCATCCAAAGACAGGATGAAACCTTGAGGGAATTCATCAACCGCTTCAACCGGGAAGCAATACAGGTCCCATGCGCGGACCATATGAAAAGATACCTGCTGGAGAGGGGTCTCCTCCCCGGCACAGAATTCAGAAAAGTTGTGGGTATTGAGCCACCTCCAACTTTTGATGCCCTCCTCGACAAGGCCCGAGCATACATGGACTACGGGGAGAGAGAAGCTGCCAACAGGGCCCGAGACTCCAGGGCTCGCGCTCCCAACAACAGCAGCAGCTCACGACAAGAGCCTCCTCCCCGACGTACCGGGGAGAAAAGGAAGGAAGATCGACCCCGGGAAGTCCGGGAACAAAGGGGCCCCTCCGGCCGTTTCACCGAGTACACTCCGCTCACGGCTTCCCGCGAGCGTATTTTGGCGGAGTGTGCCAGTACAGATTTCAGAGACGGTGGCGTCAAGCGTCCCCGACCTGCTCCCGCCAAGCCAGGGGCAGATAAAAATAAATACTGTCAATACCATAGGAGCCATGGTCATTTGACAGAGGACTGCGTCCACCTCAAGGACGCCATTGAAACCCTCATCAAGGGAGGGAGGCTCGCACAGTACAGGCGAAACGATGCTCCCCGTCGTGACGCCCATGAAGCCAAGGAGCCCGAAGAAGATGCCCGACCATCAGACGAGTCGGTACCTATCCAGACCGCCTTCTCGGTAACCAGGCCCGAGGATTTCGACGTTCCCGAGCTCCTGCAGGAGCCCCTGACAACACACAGCAGGTGGGAATACTTCCCCTCCGCCATGGTCATCAACGGGGGCGGGTTCAACGACCTCACCATCAATTCAGCCAAGAGGAAGTTGGACGAACTGGTCGACATAGCTCCTCCACAAACTGTGACGTTCGAAAGGGTGAAGGGCAGGTCAGAGCCCATCACCTTCTACCTGGAAGAACTCCCCGGCGGAGCCCCGAACGCGGTCATCCCCTTGCTGATAAGGGAAAAAATGGCCAATTTTGACGTGCATCGCATCCTGGTCGACGAAGGGAGTTCCGTCGACGTGATGTACAACAAGCTGTTCCGGACCTTGCAACTGGACGACTCACATCTCTCTCCGTATGTGGGTTCGGACCTTCAAGGCTTCAACGGCTCGACTTCCAAACCTTGGGGTTATGTCGAGCTCCTGGTTACGTTCGGAGAAGGAACGGCTACAAGACAGGTTAAGGTCCGCTTCCTCGTCATTGATTGCCCGTCTCTATACAATTGCATCTTGGGGAGACCGACATTGGAAGAGCTGACAGCGGTGCCCTCGACTGTCCATCTGAAAATGAAGTTCTATACCAAAAGGGCACGGGTAGCCACCATCCAAGGAGACCTCGCCGCCGCCCGCAGGTGCTTCAACGCCGCTTCAAAGGGACGGGATACCGTCAACGTGGGGACCAGACCCACCAAGAGGACAAAGCAGGAGCCCAACAGAAAAGCATCCCCCGAGGAAGAAGTTCAGAAGGCTCCACCAAAGGTCGACTCCATAGCCCTCGACGCTCGCTTCGACCAGGACGAGCCATCCAGCAGCGAGCAAATCCCACTCCGACCTATTCCGGATGGTGATTTTGAACTCGTTCCCCTCGGCACAGACCCGACCAAGGGAGTGAAGATTGGCAAAGACCTCCCCGACTTGGCCAGGAAGCAAATCAAGGCCTGTCTGCGCGAGAACGCTGATCTCTTCGCCTGGAGCGCTGCAGAGATGCCCGGACTCGACCCTGAGGTCGCCTGTCACCACCTCGCCATTGATCCAGCCGCCAAGGCCGTAGTACAACGTAGGCGTAGGCAGTCTCCAGAAAAAACGGAGGCTGCTGAAAAAGCTGTAAAAGACCTCCTAGAGGCAAATTTTATTTCTGAAGCCCGGTACTCCACCTGGCTGTCAAATGTTGTACTTGTTAAAAAGAATAATGGAAAATGGAGAATGTGTGTTGACTATACCGACCTCAACCGGGCTTGCCCGAAGGATGCTTTTCCTCTACCTAACATAGACATGCTGGTCAACAATTCGGCCGGCTACAAGACTTTGTCGTTCATGGACGCCTACTCGGGATATAATCAAATCCCAATGGCTCTGGGCGACAAACACTGCACGGCGTTCATGACCAGCTCGGGCAACTATTACTACAACGTAATGCCCTTCGGACTGAAGAACGCCGGTGCAACTTACCAACGCATGATGAACAAAGTGTTCAACAAACAGATTGGCGACATGCTCGAGGTATATATGGACGACATGATCGTCAAATCCCGAGCAGACACCGATCACGCAGCTCATCTCAAGACAGTCTTCGCCCAAGCAAGACAGTGCAAGATGAGGTTCAACCCCGAGAAGTGCACGTTCGGGGTTAAGGCAGGAAAATTCCTTGGATTCTATCTAACAGAACGAGGGAGTGAAGCCAACCCCGACAAATGTCGGGCATTTTCCGACCTCCCGACACCGATGTCGAAGAAGTCGATACAAATCATGAACGACATGCTGACGTCACTATCCCGCTTCGTCGCGAAGTCCGCTCAGCACGCCCTCCCCTTCTTCAAACTCCTTCGAAAGGAAGCAGCTTTCGAATGGAACGAGGAGTGTGAGCACGCACTTCGCCATCTGAAGCAGAGCCTGTCTCAGCCGCCCGTGCTGTCTCGACCGGACGACGGGGAATCGCTGTACTTATACTTGGCCGTTTCGAACGAAGCCATCAGCGCAGCCCTTGTCCGCGAGACCCCAGACGGGCAGAAACCTGTCTACTTCACGAGCAAAGCCTTACAAGTCCCCGAAAGCAGATATCAACAGATAGAAAAGGTTGCTCTGGCCCTCGTCAACGCTGCGAGGAGGCTCAGACACTACTTTCTAGCCCACACCATCATCGTGCGAACCGATCAGCCGGTGAGGCAACTCCTGGGTCGGCCAGATATGGCGGGCAGGATGCTGAAGTGGTCCTTGGAACTCTCCGAATTCGACATTCAATACGAGAGCAGGAAGGCCCTGAAAGCACAAGCCTTGGCCGACTTAGTCGCGGAGATGACCACTCACGACCTTCCCCCGGGGAAGGAACACAAGTGGACCATCTTCGTCGACGGAGCCTCCAGCTCGTCCGGTAGCGGCGCAGGGATCCTCCTGGAAAACGAAGAAGGTGTAGTGATCGAGCACTCCTTGGTTCTCTCCTTCCCGACGTCAAATAACCAGGCAGAATACGAAGCCCTGCTCGCAGGACTGAGACTAGCCGAGGACCTGGGAGCCCGCGAGGTTCAAATTTACACCGACTCCCAGCTCGTCGCCTCTCAAGTACAGGGAAGCTACCAGGCCAAAAATGACAACCTCATCGAGTATTTGAACTTAGTCAAAAAACACATGACAAAGTTCGTACGTGCAGAAATTTCTCATGTCCCCCGCGAGCAAAACACGAGGGCGGACATATTGTCCAAACTCGCGAGCACACGAAAGAAGGGCGGGAATAAATCCGTCATCCAGGAATCTCTGGCAAGTCCGAGTATCGAACCACCTTCGACTACGGTCGAGATCCATGCCATCGGCGATGCCACGTCCTGGATGACCCCGGTTTATAATTTCCTGACAAAAGGAGAACTCCCGTCGAACCAGTCCGAAGCTGCCATAATCAAGCGACGAGCATGTTCCTATGTAGTTCTCGAGCAGAAACTGTACCGAAGAGGATTCTCCATTCCCCTCCTGAAATGCATCGATGAGTCCGCCATCCCCGACGTACTGCGGGAGATACACGAAGGGATTAACGCCCAACACATGGGCGGTAAATCCTTGGCAAGGAAAGCCCTCAGAGCAGGATACTACTGGCCGACGATGCAACAGGACGCCAAGGAACACGTGAAAAAATGTGACAAGTGCCAGAAGCACGGGGATATGCACCTCGCCCCCCCACACGAGCTGAACACATTGTCATCCCCATGGCCGTTCGCCTGGTGGGGCATGGACATCCTCGGGCCCTTCGTGCAGGGAACCTACCAGAACAAATTTCTCATCGTCGCCGTGGATTACTTCACGAAGTGGATCGAGGTCGAGGCACTCGCAAAAATCACCTCACATAATATCCTCCGTTTCTACAAAAGAAACGTCCTCGCCAGGTTCGGAATTCCGCAGGCCCTGGTGACCGACAACGGTACCCAGTTCACCGACCACGGGTTCCGGGACTTCGTCACCAAACTTGGGACAAAACAACATTTCACGTCGGTCGAGCACCCTCAGACCAACGGGCAAGCCGAAGCCGCGAACAGAGTCATCCTCCGAGGGCTCAAACGTCGACTCGGCGAAGCCAAAAGAGGATGGGTCGAGGAGCTCCACAGCGTCTTGTGGGCATACCGTACCACACCCCACTCAACGACGGGTGAAACACCATTCCGACTGACGTACGACACCGAGGCTGTCATCCCGGTCGAAATCATGGAACCATCCCGACGAACGGAGGAACCCCTCGACGAAGAAATGAATGACGAAGCACTAAGGGATGAACTCGACCTTGTCGAGGAAATCCGATCGGGTGCAGCCCTGCGCGAAGCCACCCTAAAACAACGAGTGGCTCTGCGCCACAACGACAAGGTCATCAAGCGCGAGTTCGAAATAGGCAGTCTGGTATTACGCAGGAACCAAAAAGATTCTCGCAAAGGGAAGTTGGCCGCGAATTGGGAAGGACCTTACCGCGTCCACGGCACCACGGGTACCGGGGCGTACTACCTCGAGCAATTAGACGGAGAACCATTACCACGACCCTGGAACGCTGCTAAGCTAAAGCAGTACTACAGTTAGAAACTACCAACACCTGGGATCCTCGACCAGTAGCACCCGCGCTTGGTCAACGAGGAAAAACGTCCAATTTCATATAAGGCTAAGGTACAAGCCCGACATACGGCCAAAATGGCACAGCATCGCGCGGTAAACAATGACGATCGATAGTGCCCGACGTGGACAGCTATACCGAGCCCCACCGTCGTTGTACCCATAAGGCAGAACACCTAGCTCGCGATGGGCAGTTCACGCCAAGGGCGAATAGTCCCTAACGGGCTCCACGCCCGACTGAGCAACTTCGCTCCGAAATGCCCGACATTCCATCAAGAATAACGTGCCATCTAAAAGGGTCAAAGGAAAATCTCTCCCCTCGAGCACAACACTTAGGTGACTCTGGCCAGCGAAATAGGGCCGGGCACGCATACAAACGGAGGCGGGCAGACTCGCTCGCCAAATCAAAGCCACTTACGGGCACTCCTCGGGCCCATGACTTAGGCTAAGAATTCATGCAAATATATGATTTCAAACAAGGGCGAAACATCCAAAATGTAAAACAGCATTGATATAAATGCCCGAAGGCGATAAAACAGTTATAAACCGACCAAGAAGGCCGGCGATGTTCATAACGTACAACAAACGGGCACGCAGGCCCAAAGAATACAAATGTCAAGGGCACGCAGGCCCGCTATCCTAGTCAAGTCTCCCCAGAACCATCATTATCGGCGCTTGGAGAGTCGGGCGGAGGAACGATCACGCCATCCACGATCTGATGTGTGTGGCTGATACCCTCAGTGACCAGGCCAGGGTTTAGCAAGGAGAGTTGACCGACCGCAGAGTTGAACCCATCCTCCAGGGCACCGACGCAATCTGCCTCGAGGAGTCGGATATGGGAGACCAGCTCAAACCGGCTCTTCAAAGCCATTATGTCCTCGGGCTCGTCCTCGGCAGGCTGCAGGGAAGCGTTCATTTCCTCGATCTGCTGGGCCAAGCGTTCGACTTCGGCCCCCAGACGATCCCTGTCTGCCCGAAGAAGCTCCCCCTCCTCGGCCAACTTCCCCGACTTCTCCTTCTCCAGGGTCAACATCTCCCTCTCAGCATCGAGCATCGCAGTCTGCTCGCGGAACATCTCCTCGGAGCGTTCCAGAGCGACCTTCAACTTCCGCGAGCTCGAGGTCAGGGCCGCCTTCTCCTGCTCGAGTTCTTCAATGCGGGCAGGGTCCCCTCCATCCTCGGATAGCACCAAAGCCACCTCGGCCATTTTTACTAGCCCGTCCATGTTGGCGGCCAGATGCGCCTTCCGGTCCTCTTTACTCATCTTTTCTATGGCAGCAGCCTCGTCGGCAATCACTGTCGGAGGGAATCTCTCAAAAAAGCCCGCCTCTTCGAAGCAAGGGGGGAAGGCGAAAGATTTAACAGCACCGGAGTCCTCTCCAACAGTCAGACCACTCTCCACACGGGTCCTCTTCCTCTGTACCAAGACGGCACTAGGGTCGATCTCTTCAACTTCTGGGGTCCCGTCCGACGCGGCCCCCGAGCTTGACGGTGAGTCCACCCTCACCGGCTGAGGAGCATTTAGACTGTGTGGTGGACCCATCCTCGTCGCCTGTGGGGCCTTCACGACCCTCCTTCCTCGCCTCTGGTCGCAGGATAATTTCAAGAGCCTTTCATGTCGACCAGCCATCGAACCTGCACAAAATAAAAGTTGAGTTAGTATCGAGCAAACTCATAAATAAATGACGAGCAAAGAAATTCAAGAAATAAACAACCTAACAGGCGGGCAGCCTGCCTGTACGTCGGGCACTCCACAAGCGCCTTGGTATCAATCGGACGGGACTCGAACGTTGGGTAACCATCTTTGTCCAAGATATCATCCCCTTCCCGCGTAACCCACCGGGCAGGATGAAAGCTATCGACAAATCGGCAAAGTGCGGCGTACGCCTCCTCATCTTCCGTGCACATGTCCCCGGCGGCGGTATGGTAATAACCAGTCCCATGCTCGTAATGCCGGGACATCCAGTGCACAGGGACCTTAGCTGTACGGCCCAACACAGGGTTCCCATCGTCGCCCAGAACTGCCTCCCCGTCCTCGTCGCTCAGCGGCTCCTCCTCCTCGAAAAGAGAATTTAAAGCAAAGGTGGTAACTGGCCGCACCACGTACCACTTGTCTTTAAAACCCCTCACGGAGTCCATATACATTTTAAAGAGCCTCCTCGACTGCTTCAGGGAGACCCAGCTATGTTTCCCTCCTCGGGACTGGCGCTGCAGGTGAAATATCCGGAAGAAAAGCGGTATGGTCGCCCCGATCCTCAGGTAGCGACACGTCAACTCAAACGCTCGGATGAAGGCGAGAGAGTTTGGATGTAGCTGCGACGGGGCCAACTCCAAGTGAGTAAAGACCCCAGCCTGGAAGTCAGTGAAGGGCAGCCGCAGCCCTAGATCTTTGAACGCGATCTCATACATCGCGAAGCTGTATTCCGGATAAACCGAGCAGATCCTTGCACGGGATGACGGGCGCATGACTACGAAGTTCTTTTGGAAGTCGGGCTGACCCTGGCCCGCTTCAATGACAGCATACGGATCCCGGTCGCCCCGACTGTAGACCGACGCGATCCCTCGGGGCTCGACGCCCACCCAATCCAGCAAAGGGTCGGTCACAGTATCAATCAGATTGACCGACTCTTCGGCGCTTTGTTCTTCGCGATCGTGACGTCCGGAGGAGCTCGGCTCGTCCTCCATGGTTACCTGCAGAGCACGGAAAACCAGTCAAATGAGCACGAAGCCATACGCTCGACAAATCACGTCGTTCCATTCACGACCACGTAGTCCGTTTCCACGAATGGTTGCCTCCCCGACATACTGAAACTCGGTGTGTTCTTCCTCAAGACCAACTACGCGGTCACTCTCCAACATGTCGACCCAAGGTATGAACATGGCGGGCCACACCATGAGGCCCACGGCCAAGGCCATGAACATGCCGGGCGCGATCATGCATCAGGCGCCCTGGATCATGAAGACCCCGGGCAGCGCTGGAGTTTATCACCTAAAACTATGAATACGCCGGCCACAAACATGCGTTTGCCGGTCCTAGGCATGAATATGTTGGGCTAAGTATGAGTTTACCGGGCTAATCCCACGCGCACGGCCCTAAAACATCTACAAACGCCAAAAATCATGCATTCTAACAAGAAAACGAAGAAGATAGACCACTTACTTGAATCAAAGAGTAGGATTTGACTACGGAATAGAAGAATCAGTGACAGAAAGTCGCAACTGGAAGAAATCCGGAAGAGCAGCAGCAGAGAGAGCGCAGAGAACAGAAACGTGTTATGGGGCCCAAGTGTCCTATTTATAGTGATGACGTGGAATACCAAACGTCACCTCGGGCAACCACGGACTCCCTCTCCTCGACGCGCTGCTCCCAACGCAATGATGACCCTATCCCCATAGGGTGGCGGCACAGTTCCCGAAAGATACCTCGTTTGCTCGACAGACGCACCCGGTAAGGATCCTCCGCGCATCCACCACCGAAGATGTCTCCGAGCACGATACGAGGAGGCCCTCGAGGGCCCACACCTCTGTCCCGGGCACGAGACCTCGACGAGGAAACGACTTGAGTTCAAGTCATGGCTCCTCGCAAAGGAACCACGACTTGGGGGGCCCCTGTTCTGGACTGGGCCCGACAGGCCCAAAAGCATTGCTAAGGCCCAGTCCAGATGGACTTACTGAGGACCACGCCGACCAAAGGGTCACAGCCGTGCCCGACGGGTTTTCGCATGCTCGACAGCTACACCTCCAGCTCGACATACTGCGGTCCAGCTCCACATCCTGATGTCCAGCTCGACATCCTGCTGTCCAGCTCGACATTGCCTCGAGCACCCCAACTAGGGCAGACTCAGTCCACTGTTCCCCCAACGATACTCCGAAAAGACCGCGTCTCCGTCCGCCCGCACTTCACGCAGAACATCCAGGAAGGGGACCACGTGCGGGTCCCCACTACCCACGTAGAACCTGGAAGTTCCTCCATTGGGCCAAACCTGCCCGGCCCAATGAAGGAACCTTGGCCCAGCGCTGGGGGCTATAAATACCCTCTGCTTCCAGAGGGTCAGGTATTCATCATTGTAACCTTACACTTGCTATTATCTGCTCGTACTCCTACTTACTTCAGCATCGGAGTGCCTTGCAGGTACCCCCCCCCCCCCCCCCCCCCCCCACCTCGTTCAAAAAAGCTTTCTGCTCGGAGCCAGCCGTGACGGTCCATTTCTGATCAGGTCAGATCAAATAGAAATATTGTAAGATGTTTTATTGGTCTTTTAATACTATTTTTGAAATTTATGTAACTTAAATGATAAATATAAATAGAGACATATGATATCATGTTTATAAATGTGTGATGTCTAAAATTTTATTTAACTGATAAATATTAATATAATTAAATTAAATATTTTTATTTGAGTTCGAATTTGAAATCTTATATGTATATAAATTTCAATAATAATTTTCTTTAAATACAAACTAAAAAACATATGTGACAAAGCTAATAAAAGCAGATTATATTTCAAAAATAGGGATGCATCTACATTTATACATATCAAATATAAATATTTTGTAATGATAAGATATCTATCAATAAAAATTGAGTAAGTCTTATTTTTATGTATGTTCTTTTTAGTTTTTTTTTTAATAATCATAAAAAAATATTAAATTACTAAAAAAATATGGAAGTTGTGCTAGGGATTGTGTCTGAGAGCCAAGTGAATCAAGTCGGGGAGGATGATATGAAGGGTCAAAAATACTAAAAGAGTTAAAGGTGGAGATAAAAAATTTTCCTCTGGTTCAACACTACCTCTAGTGTACGATGAATTAGCATATGAACATGAAAAAAAAGGATAGTATTAGGGGGTTGTTTCGTATAAAAACATCGTCATGGAGAAAAGAACGTGGACCTAGAAGATATAGTTGAAGGAGAGCATAACTTGGAAGAAGATAATATTGGGGAAGATAAGAACAAAGGTTTTAGGGTAGAGAAAATAAAGTTTTGTGAATATGAATGTGTAGACTGTATTCTTTCGAAGAATGAGGAAAAAAGGATAGTAAAACCGCAGAGGAAAGGTCTCATTATGAAAATGCTAGAATGGAGGATCAGATACAAAGCTCTTGAAAGTAGACTTCAACAAATATGGTCTAGGAGATGAGAGTTAAGCATAGTGGATATGGAGCAAGACTATTACTTAATAACCTTCACTAGCGAACAAGACCAATATACAACTTTGATGGAAGGGCCATGACTCATTTATGATTACTACATTTCCGTTAGAGAATGAAATGCTAAATTTGCCCCATGAGTGATGTTATTAAATAAGTTGTAATAAAGGCCCAGGTTTCTGGTTTACCAATTGAATATTATAATGCAAGAGTATTAGTTTTCATTTGTAACCGCATAGGTGCAACAATTAAGGTTGATATGAACACTCTAACCAGGGAGAGATATAAACATGCAAGGCTATATGTCCAAGTAAATTTGACAAAACCTTTACTGGAAATGCTTTCAATGAAAGGAAGGAATTACAAAATGGAGTTTGAAGGTCTGCATTTACTTTTCTGAAACTATGGAAGGTTTGGGCATTATAAAGAGGGATGTTAAGAAAATTGGTCGGTATGTTCCACAAGTGCACAGAAATATCGAAGTAATATAAAAGATTGTCGAACCACAGAGACCAATGTCAACCTACTGCAATCTATCGCTACTTTGTAAAGCTAAGGCTAATGAATAATTGGATTTTTGGGGGAAATTAAGAACTAAAACTAAAAATGACTTTAGAAAATATAATAATAAAGAGAGACCGGAATATGGTTTCCGCGTTCCTGAAGGACTTATAGAATACGGGTACTAATTACAACTATAACTTAGTTCCATAGAATATACTGACTTAAGGACTCTGCCTCACGCTCTCGCGGTTTTAACTAAAGTCATACTTCCTAATCCCAAGATTTTGCTCTCGCTCGCCTGGTAACTAAGAAATATATTTTGAAAGCCAATAATATCCTAAACGCATCTAAAGCGCTCTCGTTGTATTTAGATTTGTTGCCTAATTTCCACTATCTGGTTCGATCCCCACGCTCTCGCAGTTCCGGCTCTAACCTTAATTGATTTCTCACTCTCGTGACAAAATCGTGGTAAATAATCTTTCACTCTCGTGACAAGGCTATTTAAATTAGATTTGGAAATTAAAACTAAAACAAAATTCTAATCATAAATTTGCACATATTATTTTCTACCGAGTCTGTTGGCAACAACGGTCCTCATACATCGGACTCAAGAATATTTAGTCGGACATGCTTTTAAGTGAAAATGAATTAAACATGCTTATTGCAAAAAGAAATAACATGATGATTGATCTAAACAAACAAATAATAATAATAATAATAATAATAATAATAATAATAATAATAATGAAAGTGATAATGATAATAATAATAATAGTAATAATAATAATGATAATGATAGTAATAATAATGATAATGATAATAATAATAAAGCAATAGAATGAAATCTGTAAATATAATGGAAACTAAAATTAATGCTAACACTGAAATTCAAAAAATGTCGGCACGCTTGACAATCAGATATAAAATGGAAATAAAAGAAAAACAACACCTAAAACTAATGGTGTGGTAGTTCCTCGAGATATGAGAAACTACCACTTTTACATGGTGAATATTTCTGCCTAAAAACTAAAACAATAGAAATTGGAAATAATCGAAGAGAGGGAGAGAGAGAGAGCCCTTGTTGCAAACTGCCTTGCTTTTATATCCTTTGACGTGTCGCATCCGCGGGGAGAAAATAGGGGTAGTGGCATCATGGAGAGAGTATTAAGGAAGACTTGGTTGGAGAAAAAATAGGATGAAGTGGTTAGTTGGTTTCAGTCTTAGAGGATTTACTGTGTGGAGAAAAAGTAGGAGCAGTTGGTTTGATATTTGACTATGAGAAAACTTCACAGAAAGATAGTTACGTGGCGCTGGAAAAGGTCTCGTGACGAGGGGCAAGGTTGAGTGGGGAACATCAAGCATGCCGACCTTCAAGGGTGGGTGACGATCGTCACCCTTTCCTTTTTTTCTTCTGCCGATCATCACGGTGGGTGTGACGAGCATCACACCTTGCACACGTGGGCCACACGCTTCTTTCTTTGTAGGCCTTGAGTTTTTCATTTCTTTTAATGGGCCTTTTTTCTTTTTGGATATTTCCTATTTTTCTTCATTTGTACCCCCTTTTTCTTCCTTTTCTCAAACAAGCCTTGTAAACATTAAATTCCTGAAACACATCAAATTACCAGCATAATACCAACATAAAACAACATAATTAAAATAAAATAGAGAAATAAATTATGTTAATCAAGGCAAATATACTATATATTTTCGTGTTATCAAACTCTCTCATACTTAAACCATTGCTTGTCCTCAAGCAATCAACCAACATGGTAAAAGAAATGATTAAGCGCGATTTCGATCAAGAGCACGACACACACTCCTAATCATACATGGCTTCTAGGCTAATGTTAGATTTATAGGTACTAAGTATTCAATACCAAGGATACCGTAACGACACTATGTTAAAAGACTCCCTCTTTATGCAAACCAACTCGAAACATGCCATTATAACTCAACCTATATCTCTCGTTTTTCTTTTACTATTTTCATTCAAGCGCAATCACATTAAGCATGTTATCTAAACACGCACATAGTAGGGGAAATCGGTTAACGACTATGATCCATTTCTTTTCTTTTCTTTAGCACGGGGTTCTGGTATTTAAGCGGTGCAACCCATTTTTCCCAACTGCGGTTGTGGGGGATCGGATCGTAGCTCGCCCTACCAAGTCCAGTACCATTGACCTCTGGACCAACCAACAATGGATGCTTATTATTAAATCCTTACAGGCTTAACAACCGTTGGTCTAAATAACCGGGTGAGGGTCACCTAACTTAGAAGGTTATTTTTTCAATTAAATCATTTATTTATTAAAAATAGGATCATTCACTTATATTCATCGACTCCCTACGTAGTTTATGTTTAAGCTGGTGCTGACTGCTAATGTAAACTACTTAAGAGCTACTTTGAAAACTTGAGCCTAAGGTCTTGACATAATGGGTACCCAGATTGATATATCATAATGAGGGGTTTAAGGTGTCATAACGGTATCGATTCTATCGAAATTTTCCGAAGTATCTTTAACAAATCCTAGACAACCTATAAACTTTCAGAGTATGGTGCCATGAATCAAAAAGAAATTTTTTGTTGGAGGCTAAAATTTTAAAAATACGAGGAAATTCGATAACAACTGAAAACATGCATACAGACTCGATATAACAACTGAAAACAGGCATACAGACTTGACAACACATGCTATGACTCGACCAAATACCGAAAATAAGTAAAATTGTAAAAACATGAAATAAACTTAGAAAACGATCAATCAAACTAAAAAGCGATAAAGGGAAAGCGGTAGAGTTCCTCCCTCACACTTAAACCAAACATTATCCTCAATGTTTTGATAAAAGGTGGAAATAGGAAAGAAAAAACCTGTATGAATGCTATTGATGGGCTATCACGACCAAATCTGCTCTGCATCCAGAGAAAGTACCTTCTCCTATCGTACTCATCAACAATGTCACCACCAGCAACGACATTCGTAGGAATGTGCGTGGGCACCAGCTCATCTTCGAGATGATCATCTATAAATTTTTTGCCTAGAGATGGCTGAGACGTGAGGAGCAACCCATATCTTTATTTTCTGCACATTCATACAATAAAAACAAAACATTTAATTAAAAGCTCGTGGGTTGCCTCCCACGTAGCGCTTTGTTTAACGTTGATAGCTCGACGGCTCAGGAGTGCAAGAACTCGTGATGGTTCTCTCGAGAATGACTCCTCGATTGAACTTTTAGTAATCTTCGTTTTCCATGGCCACTTATCAAGCCATCTCACATATCCCTCACCTTTTCTTTTCTTTCTTCTGTGGGGTGGTTCATTCTTTTGAACTTGTGGTGGTGGTTCTGGATCTATCCTAAGTATCATATTTTCCAGTTTGGGCTTAGTGATTTCATCCACCACCTAAAAGGTTAACCTTACCCTCTTAACAATAATTATATCCCTAGTTTCATGGTCCTCTAATTTTCTCTTTTTATGAAAGACTTCAAACAAGGGTGCATTGGTGTGGATATTTTCCAATACCTCCACATATGTTTTAGATTGGGAGTCTACCTGAGCTTTCATAAAACTTTTCGAGAAAGGAAACGGTGGGGTATATGGATGAGGAACAACAATAGGTGCTTCCTTCTCTACCACTTCTACAACCTCCCTCTCAGATGGTGTTGGAGGATTTTTCTCAATCTTTACTCTTTTCTCGTCGGAACTCTCCTCAACCACATCATCACTCTCCTCAACCTCATTATCACTCTCATTAGGATTTTCAATTTGTTTTTCACTATTGGTTGTTACAACAACCATTTTCTCCTCAGGGAAGGGTCCTAGAGGGTTTTGCTCAAGCTGGGAGATTTGAGTCTCTAAGGCTATGTTGTGAGTCGCGAGCGACTTAACCACAGTGGTCAGTTGCCTAAGGGTTTCATTGTTTTGAAGACTTTGTTTGCTAAACTCTTCATTATGGACAGTTTTTGTCTCTATAAAGAGTTCCATCATAGATTCTAACCTAGAGTGAATTAGCATCGCATCGGAATCCTCCATTGATGTTTTGAAGTTGAAATCATGTGATTCTTCTGATTCTTCAAAGTGAGTTAGAGTCGCATTTTGTGTTTCCACAAAGCGCTCTGTCATCATAGATATTTCATTAAAATTTTCCATTAATATTTCGAGGTCAGATTTATAGGATTCTTACGACTCCTCAAGATATTGGGATTGGTAGTTGGAGAGGTAATTTGGGTGAGAATGAATTAGTGACGCATTGAAATTCTCCAATAGTATTTCGAGGTCGGATTTATGGGATTCTTTTTATTCCTAGAAATACTCGGAGTGGAAGTTGTAGAAAAAATTTGGGTGATACATAGTAATTGGGACAAGAATGACTTAGTCTATACGGTGCAACAACGGAATAACAATATTGACTGTTGGTCCCCGACAACGGTGCCAAAAACTTGGTCGGTAAATTCCATAAGTGCACGGAAATATCAAATTAATATAAAATATTATTGAACCACATAGACCAATATCAACCTACTGCAATCTATCGCTACTTTGTAAAGCTAAGGCTAATGAATAATTGGATTTTTGGGGGAAATTAAGAACTAAAACTAAAAATGACTTTAGAAAATATAATAATAAAGAGAGACCAGAATATCGTTTCTGCGTTCCTGAAGGACTTGTAGAAAACAGGTACTAATTACAACTATAACTTAGTTCCTTAGAATATACTGACTTAAGGACTCTGCCTCACTCTCTCGCGGTTTTAACTAAAGCCATACTTCCTAATCCCAAGATTTTGCTCTCGCTCGCCTGGTAACTAAGAAATATATTTTGAAAAAAGCCAATAATATCCTAAACGCATCTAAAGCACTCTCGCTGTATTTAGATTTCTTGCCTAATTTCCACTATCTGGTTCGATCCCCATGCTCTCGTAGTGACAACTCTAACCTTAATTGATTTCTCACTCTCGTGACAAAACCGTGTTAAATAATCTTTCACTTTTGTGACAAGGCTATTTAAATTAGACTTAGAAATTAAAACCAAAACATAATTCTAATCATAAATTTGCACCTATTATTTTCTACCGAGTCTGTTGGCAACAACGATCCTCATACACCGGACTCAAAAATATTTAGTCGGACATGCTTTTAAGTTAAAATGAATTAAACATTCTTATTGCAAAAAGAAATAACATGGTGATTGATCTAAACAAACAAATAATAATAATAATAATAATAATAATAATAATAATAATAATAGTAATAATAATAATGATAATGAAAGTGATAATGATAATAATAATAATAATAGTAATAATAATAATGATAATGATAGTAATAATAATAATGATAATGGTAATGATAATAATAATAATAATAAAGCAATAGAATGAAACCTGTAAATATACTGGAAACTAAAATTAATGCTAACACTGGAATTCAGAAAATGCCAACACGCTTGACAATCAGATACAAAATAGAAATAAAAGAAAAATAACACCTAAAACTAATGGTGTGGTAGTTCCCCGAGATGTGAGAAACTACCACTTTTACATGGTTAATATTTCTGCCTAAAAACTAAAACAATAGAAATTGGAAATAATCAAAGAGAGATAACCCTTGTTGCAAACTGCCTTGCTTTTATATCCTTTGATGTGTCGCATCCGCGGGAAGAAAATAGGGATAGTGGCATCATGTAGAGAGTATTAAGGAAGACTTGGTTGAAGAAAAAATAGAATGAAGTGGTTAGTTGCTTTCAGTCTTATAGGACTTAGTGTGTGGAGAAAAAGTAGGAGCAATTGGTTTGATATTTGACTATGAGAAAACTTCGCTGAAAGATAGTTACGTGACGCTGGAAAAGGTCTTGTGACGAGGGGTGAGGTTGAGTGGGGCACATCAAGCATGCCGACCGTCAAGGGTGGGTGACGATCGTCACCCTTTCCTTTTTTGCTTCTGCCGATCGTCACGGTGGGTGTGACGAGCGTCACACCTTGCACACATGGGCCACGCGCTTCTTACTTTGTGGGCCTTGGGTTTTTCATTTCTTTTAATGGGCCTTTTTTCTTTTTGGATATTTCCTATTTTTCTTCATTTGTACCCCATTTTTCTTCCTTTTCTCAAACAAGCCTTGTAAACATTAAATTCCTGAAACACATTAAAATACTAGCATAATAGCAACATAAAGCAACATAATTAAAATAAAATAGATACATAAATTATGTTAATCAAGTCAAATATACTATATATTTTCATGTTATCAAAAGTAAATGCCAAAGGAAGAGGAGTGAATAAGATGATGATAAAGGGGAAATGCAGGTAGGTGATGAGCGGAACAATGAAGTAGTTAACACAAGGCCTTGGGTGGTGCTGAAGAACCTAAGACATCCTCGTAGACTAATAGAGTTGGAAGGAGGGAAAACAAAAAATATTGGTGCAACTGTGAGAAAAACCGGAGTTATGGTAGAAAGATGGACCATTAATGGTTGCGAGAATAACATGGGATCTCACTTTATTATTCTTAATTAGGAAAAATACATAAATAGTAATGGATAATCGTGATATTCTCGAGAAGGAAAATGTTGACAACCAATCATTGGCTCTAGAGTATGCGAGAGAAACTGACACCAATTTTAATAGGACCAACAATGACACAATATGTGGGAGATAACACCAATTTCGTTTGAGAAATTGTCTGGTACAACTAGGCCGAAAAGTTCTAAGAGCCCAGAGGTCAAGCAAGCAAGCCAGTGCACCCAATGAATTTATGTTAGGCTGCGAGTAAAAAGCTTCAATACAAAACGAGAAATAAGATAATGGAGACAAGGAAGAATACATTGATGCGATTGAAAATGATGGGTTCGAAGTAAAATATTCTTACATGGAGGTTATTGAAGAGATCCCAAGCCATGATCAAAGGCTTGGAACTAATTTCTAATTGTGTTTTATAGATTAAAGCCATCACAAGATATTTATATGAAATTGTAGAGCTGCTACAAATAAAGCATTCATACAAGTTTGTAAGCAATATGTTCAGGAGACCAAGCCATACATTTTTACTATTTGGAGACTAAAGTGGATTTAGGAAAGCTTAGGCAAACATTCAATTTTCTTGGTTTTGATGGGTGTGAATTCACTAGAGTTAAGGGTTTTGAATGGGCTATAGTGACATCATAGATTCTAGATAAAATGGAGGTTAAGATCATGGAGAGAAATTTTCAATACACCCATGGAAATATTAAATTTATGGGATAAGAAGATTGGTATTTCATCCTTATCTATGATATCCCTAGAGAAGAAGGGAGTAAAAATTTGTGGGAAGAGTTAAATAGGATTGCCAAAGTGGTGGACCATGGATGATTTCTAGGAAGGGATTTCAATGAAATTATGAGTGCTTGAGAAAAAAAATGGAGAAGCTCATTCTTATATCAAGAAATGTTAAGATTTCAAGAATATGGTAGACTCGTGCAATATCATTGATCTTGGCTTTATTGGACATATATTTACCTAGAGAGGCCCAATCTATCATGGAGTTTCAAGAATTTACAAAAGGCTCAATAAAGGTTTGTGCAATGAAAAATGAAGATTAAAATTACCTAATGCTTTTGTGAAAGTCCTTACTCGAATGGATTTCTATGATCATCATTTCATCCTTATCACAACTCAAGATGATAAAGTTAGGAGAATGGATAAGAAATCTAAGTTTGAAATTTCCTGGTTACTAGAAGATTCTTATAGGGATATGATTTGAAATGTCTAGAACAATGTGATAAAATTTGAAAACAACTTAGATCATTGTTGTACCCCAAAATTTGCCCTCTCATGTTTTTCAAGATCTTCCCTTTTTGCATGGTGGTCACAAACACTTGTTTAAAGAAAATATAATTTTTTTGAAGATAATCAAGTGTCTTTTGATTGGCGTATGAACAAGGTACTTCGATGGGGCGCTTGGAACTCTTCGATCATGATTTGTTTAGTAAGCTTTTATTGGGTATTTGGCATCCTTTGAGAAAGCTTTGGCCCACAAGTATCATTCCAGCAGTGCCCTCTGTGCGTGCCTTCAACGCACTAGGAAAATACTCCCTTTGTGCGTGCCTTCAGCGTACAAGTCAAGACCCCCCTACAATTTTGCTTTGATTCACCAGTAGTGGACTCCTGCATGCAAGCTTCGTTTAGGAAAAGGCTTCTTCAGACCTGCCTTCGATCTATAAGGCAAAAGGCTCCTTTCACTGGTCTTTGATTCATAAGACAAAAGGGTGCCTCAGACTTGCCTTTGATCCATAAGGCCAAGGTCCCTTCAACTTACCTCAGTGTTTGCTTTCGACCCACAAGAAAGTGACTTCCTCTGGGTTTGCCTCCAATGCATAAGGCGGTGGTTTCCCTTCATGCTAGCGCCCATAAAGCAGTGGCTTCCTTTCGTGTGTGCTTCGATTCATTAAGCAGTTGACTTCCATCATACTAGCTTTGAATCCATAATTTTCCACATTTTGACACCTAGTAAGGTCCATTCGAAGGACACACCAATGGTGCCCTCAAAGGACATATATATAGTCCATTTGAAGGATATATAATTGTGGGAAACAAGCTTGTTTTTCCTTTTGATGAGTATTAGTTCAAGATGCTTTCCTTCGGCGCACAAGGAAAAGGCTTCCTCTTCGACTGGCCTTTGATTCACCAAGAAAAGATTTCCTTTTTATGCCTGCCTTCGTTTCACAAATATAGTATTGCCACATTATAAGCACACATTGGTGGCCCATTCGAAGGAGACACATAATCATTGGAAATAAGTTTGTTTTATGATGAGTCTTGGTCCAAGAGGTTTTCTAACCAAAAGCCAACATGTTGCTAAGCCCAAGCCTCCTGCACAATTTCATTCGAAGGAGTTACCAAGAGAAGTTTCGACTGGCCAGAAAAGAGCTTTCATTTGGGCTAGCTGAATAAGGGCTCAATCAAAGAGGCCCCAACAATGAGAATTGGAGCCATTCGAAGGAGGAAACCCTGGGCCAATCAAAGAGCAAGGCTTGAGGGCATTCGAAGGAGCCAAATATGTCCAGGTTCACCCCCAAATCCCAAAGGGGTAGGAACTCACCAAAAAAGGCAATACCTTAATGTGTCTAATTTGGCCTTCAAAGCCTAGTTAATGGTTGTCTCTTGCCATTTCTATGCTATGACCCTATCCCCATCTCCTATAAATACATACCATTTCTACAAGCCAAAGGGAATACATACTACATACATACACGCACGGAAAGACTACACGAACACGCTGCCTCATAAGCCACACCAAAGTTATCAAAAATATCATAAGTGATCCAAATCGAAGCAATCTCCAACAACGCTCCACTCACTCCCTGGAGTTTGCAGGAGGCGTTCCTAAGCACTGGGCAGGCCCAACATACGCTGGAGCATCACTCACACAATCTGTCCGTTGGTAACTTATTTTCGATCTCAGACTAGCTAAGCATGTAATTTTTAAATTCATATTAATCATACATTCATGTTATTGCTAATGTGTGTTATTGCTTTCATGTGCTACATGCAAGATTACGCCCATGGGTTGGGATCGTGCCATGGCTTGGGCACGATCCATATTTTCTTTCGAATCTCAGGGTTCATGAGGTTGTAGGACAGATGAAGTAACTTTCGATTCAGACCCAGAGGATTCAAATTAGGATTATGCAGCCACATGTTGTCGAATCTAAGACCGGATTCGACCCAAGTCTGGATTTTTATCTTGTTTTCTCTAATAAATTTCCTGCAAGAGTACATCATACACCTCCAATAATATCCTCTGCTAGATCGAAGGCCACATCCTTCCCTGGATCGAAGGCCACCCTTCATTGGATCGAAGGCCACCATTCATTTGGATCGAAAGCCATTGTTTCTTTGGATCGAAAGGTTGTTGCTTCTTGTATTTTTATTTTTGCTACTCATTTATTTTTTAGTTTCCCTTTTTAAATTAACATAAAATAAAAAATCATCATAAAAATTAGGATTATATTTTATTAATTAAATCAATTTCTGAATTAATTAATTACTTAATTTTAACATCTTTTTTCTCAAAAAAATTAAAATAAATTAGAATTTAGGTTTAATTTTATTTTTCTCAATTTATTTTCTTTTCATAAAAACCAAAAAAACCAAAACGAATTTTTTTTCTTATTTCACTTAGAACTTTTTTAGGGTTTTAGACGTTCCTTTCGACTCGTGCGCGTTATTATTTTCTATATTTTATTTTTCCAAATTATTGTAACTGCTCACAATCTGTAATAGCTTAATTTAGGATTTTTCTTTATTGCTTTTTCCTCAAGTTTTGGACATGTAATAATCCCCCCTCCCTGAAGCTTTGTAATAGCGTAGGATTTACAATTCCCGCATTTATTCATGTACATATTAACTGTTAGATGTATGGTAATAGGATTGTATGGCAAGAATAAAACAAAATGCTAGCAAACCTAACAAAAAAGACAAAAAATAACTGAATACAACACACTTGCACATATACACCTCTAGGGTACTCCCGCTTTGGTTGTCTTCGGAATATAAAACAGTCATGTCCCTCCGAAGTAGGGACACTTTAGCAAAGACCTTTTAATCAAAATATCATAGTCCCTCAATGACCCTACAGTGTTGCCTTTCGGTAAATGATCTAGTCCCTTAAACAAAATTGCTAAAGTGTCTCTCTATGTTGCTTTATGACTGTACATGACCCACGAATGTCCCTTATACATCCAAACGACTATGGCTATCTACTCACTAATAGTAGGATAACCTTGTCTAAAGGAAAGGAATAAGAGAACAAACCTTTCGAGTAAAAGTAGATAGTTCCTAGATGTTATGCTCAAAAACAAAATTTTGCACATACACAAAATATTTCAAAACATTTTCAAAAACGCTTTATCAACACTCTTGAGGACTGATACAAGAGTTATCATAAAGCAAATCGCGGCACTAAGGCGTTTCAAAATACTTTTCAAAACACACAAAGCACAAGGTATTTCAAAATGAGCTAAGCATCTAAGAGCTCGTAGAAAACTAAGGATGGAAAGGGTGCTAACACCTTCCCTTTCCATAACCTATCCCCCTTACTCAGAAAACATCTCGAAAGGTCTTTTCCTGTTCTTTTCACCATTTCCTTAATTTGGATAAAAGAAAAGTCGGCGGCGACTCTTGCTTACCTCAAAATTTACGAATACAAACACAAAACTAGTATAACAGTAGGTTCTGCCACCGTATCACAGAACTGACGACTCTGCTGGGGATTTTAAAATCTGGGGTTACCTTAGAGTTAGTTCATTTTAAAATTTCTTTCCTTGTTTGCTTTTCTTGCTTTACTTTTGAAGGCTTGTATGGGTTGTTACTAAAGATCTTACATTCGGATCTGGGGGAACCTTTTAGGTAAGTAGCAATAGATCGTGGGGACTGTGCAGGGCATACCGACACAGTTGAAACGATAGCTACGTTGGTGTGATACATTTGTTGGTACCGGTAGCCCTTGAGTAGTCAAGGAGAATACGGGGCCGCTGTGTGGTGTCACGAAGCACCAACTGACCTTAGAACCTTTAATTGAACAACTTGGCCATTAGGAAGTAGTGAGATAGTTGAATTTGGTGCAGTTCAAAGTTAGTTGATACTCGATACTACACTCATTGAGATCTGACTTCCGGGATATTTCGACCGCCAATAAAGAGGCAATGCCCAACGAAGAAAGATCAGTGATATTGAGATCCCCTAGAACCCGATTACTATTAATAGGACGGGTTGAACCAACTAAACTTCAAGAGGGTACTTACCTACGAAATCCATGCAGGCCTAAACCTAAGAATATGTTTGTGTGATTGTATATATTTGTTTGTACATAACAACATAACATCATAATATCATAACATTGGCATATCACACTAACCATTTCAAGGACTTTTAGGACTTATCTTTGTGTCTGATTTGTACGACATGGCTCCCATTCACAGAAATACTATCCAAGTCAACCTTGTAAGGGTACCTCCTCAACTCAAAGAGTTAGAATCAAGGGTTCCTGAGAATTCCCCATTCACTAAAACACATGGTCGGCTCCTCAGATTGGTCACCTCAAGCCTTGATGAAGACATGGTGAAAGTTCTCTTTCAATTCTTTAACCCTTTACATCATTGCTTTACATTTCCCAACTACCAATTGGTACCTACCATGGAAGAGTTTTCTCAGTTATTGGGTGTGCCTATCCTCAATCAGTTACCCTACAACAGTATGGAAAGATACCCAAAGCTTGAGGAGATCGCTCAAGCCCTATATTTACAACGGTCCGACGTTGTGACCAATTGGGAAATAAGAAGCGGTATCAAAGGGTTTCTAGCCAAGTTTTTGTTTGAGAAAGCTCATCATTTTTATGATACCCTGGATTAAAAAGCATTTGAAAAGGTGTTGGCCCTTCTCATTTATGGGATGGTCCTGTTCCCTAATCTATACCAACTCATAGATGTGAATACGGTCAAAATTTTCATGTCTCGTAATCCGGTGCCTACCTTACTTGGAGACATTCCGCACTCTTTTCACACTCGCACTATAAAGAGAAGAGGAACCCTCATGTGTTGCACTCCTCTGTTGGCTAGATGGTTTATTTCGCACCTACCCTGATCTGTGTTGAAGAATGAGCAAGGCATGTGGTGGTCTAATAGGTTGATGTCTCTCACGCATTCGGATATTCACTGCTATCCTTGATCTGCGGAAGATGTTACCATTATTGATCGATATGGGGAATTCCATAATGCCCCTCTCTTAGGAATTAGGGGAGGAATCACTTATAACCCTTGTTTGGAGTTGCAAAAATTTGGGTATCCTAGGAGGGACGGTCCTCATGATGCATTGATTCAGGGAATTGCATTTGACTATGAGAATGATGTCCAAGGGTACCGTCAGAGGTTCATCCGAGCTTGGGGCATGGTAAACAAAGTAGATAGCAAGACATTGGGGCATAATAACTCCATCCCTTTGGAGCCTTATCTTAAGTGGGTGCAAGCATGCACTCAAAATCTCATGATGCCTTACCCCGCCATCCTACCTATTGTCATGGAACCTATTTCCGAGACAAATGTACCTCATACTATTCTTGATCCTGACATGCCGACTACTCTCGAGGAATTGCAAAGATCTTGGATTCATCTCAAAGAGGAACGAGACACCTTTGAAACTCAGTTTTATGCAAGTGAGAAGAAGGTTTTGGAGCTTACAAGACAACTGCATGAAGAAAAAAGTTTGAATTCCTACATCTCACCAAAGAGGATGCGCTCATGGAAAGCCCGAGTCGTGTTTAATTTAGGAGTTTTTTATTTTACCTTTGTTTCTTCCATTGTAAGCCCAAGGGGAATGGTTGTAATCGTTAAAACTTATGAATGTAATTAATGTTTATTTTCTCTTTGGCTAAGCAAATTTAAGATCTTGAAAGTCCTTGAAAATATTGCATAAGCATATCATGCATTTCATTGCATAAGCAGGTATTTCAAGACAGGTTTCTTATTCTTTTCGCTGTTTATTTCAGCAAAAGAAATGGCTCTTGAACAAACAGTAAAGGATCTTCAAGCTCAAAATGCTCAGTTCCAACAAATGTTCCTGGCTCTGGCCAAGGGGCAAGAAGATCTGAAAGCTCTGATCGTCAAATAGAAGACTAAGAAGGCAAAGAAGCCAACTGGTGTCTTGAATCTGGGAAGAAGGTTTAAAGGACCGGCCAAGCGAGCTCTAGATTTCGCAACCCCGTCAAATGAGGGGGACAATCGAGAAGAGAACCCAATGGAAGAAAACAACAACCCGGGGTCTGAGGAAGATGAAGCTGACTATTCTGAGGAGCAGTACCCTCTTGCTGATGATAAATACAAACAACTGGAGGATCGTCTCAATGCTATGGAGATCCAGAGGGTACCCGGGCTGGATTTTAAAGAGCTAGAACTGATCTCAGGGGTGGTCATCCCACAAAAATTCAAGGTCCCCACCTTTGCTAAGTACGACGGTATCTCCTGCCTTAAACTACACTTGAGGTCATATATCAAGAAGATTCAACCCTATACTACTGGTAGGAATTTGTTGGTACATTTCTTCCAGGAAAGTTTAGCAGGGACTCAGCTGGAATGGTTCTATCAACTGGAAAGAACCAACATTCGTAATTGGGAAGATCTGGCTGTTGCTTTCTACAAGAAGTACCAATACAATGCTGACCTCGCCCTAACTCGTACGCAATTGCAAAGTATGTCTATGTGTTCCGACGAAGGTTTTAAAGATTATGCCCAAAAGTGGAGAGACCTTGCGGGAAGAGTACATCCTTCTTTGTCTGATAGGGAGATGGTAGACATGTTCTTGGGCATGTTATCTGGTCCGTTCTTTAACCATCTGATTGGAAGCTCTTCTGCTGGGTTCACTGAATTGATACTGACTGGTGAACAAGTAGAAGATGACAGCAAGAGTGGTAAAATCCAGGGAGATGCATCCTCCAGTACGACAAAGAAACCCTTCACTAGAAATAAGGAGGTCAGTGCTGCTTATGGCCAGAGAAATCAAAGCAAAACTGAACATCGTCCGACAGTAGGGGTTGTTATGATTTTCAATCCTGCATCGAACTAGCAACGAAACAATCAGCGCAGGCCAGATGTGCCCAAAACACAGTTTACCCAGATCAACATGACCTTATCCCAGGTTTTGCCACACCTACTGAAGTCCAACCTGGTGACTCTAAAGGAAGTTCCCGAGAATCCCAATGCTACATGTCCCTTCTACAACTCAAATTCTTGATGTGCCTACCACTCTGAAAGTCCTGGGCATGATACAAACGATTGTTGGGCACTGAAAAACAAGGTGCAGGATCTTATCGAGGCGAAAGAGATTGAGTTTGACCTTTTAGAGACACCTAATGTAATAACTGCGCCAATGCCCAAACATGGCCAAGGTGTCAATGTTGTTGATGACATTCGATTTGTTTCTTATGTGGATGAGTTAGCTACTCATCTTCTAACTATTAAAGAGAATCTATTGCGAGCCGGTTTATTTCCGGATTATGGTGAAGGTTGCCACTTATGTATGTCTCTACCAGATGGTTGTTTGTTGTTGAGAATGGGTGTCCAACGCCTGATAATTAACAAAGAAATTTTGTTTGACAAAGTTCCCCTTACAAGAAGTTTGTGTGAAGATGTCTCAATAATTACCATTTCCGACAATCCTCCCAGGATCTCCACCAAAAGACCCGTCAGGATTACATCTGTTCCCAACTTTGCACCCTTGATCGTCACCCTTCCTGGGCCAATACCATATTCCTCCAATAAAGCTGTTCCCTGGAATTATGGGGTTGGCGTCTATTACCATGGCGTCAAGCAAGACCTAATGGTTGTTAAGGATAAAGTTGCTGAAGATATTGATCCCGAAATCGATAACATTTTTGGGACCAGTAAAATTATGATAAGCGGAAAATTTTTCTCTCCCGAGATTTCTCCAAAGACTGTTCCTACTCCTGTGATTATTCTTGCTGCTACTCCTGCTAGTACTCCCACTGCTACTCCTACTGTTATCCCTGCTGTTATCCCTGCTACTGAGTCGGCCGAGACTCAGGGCAAAGAGGTATTGGTTGAGCCTGTCTGGACGAAGGCGCACAAAGAAGTAATTCCTGAGGCTTTTAAAAAAGAAATGGAAGAGATATTGAAGATAATAAAGAAGAGTGTTTATAACATTGTGGAGCAGTTATGGCAGAGCCATTCAAAGATCTCAATGCTGGCCTTACTTTTATGCTCTAAAGCCCATGCTAAGACTTTAGTAAAATTCCTGAAGTCTTCCCATGTGCCTCAAGAGACCTCCGCTGATCAATTTGAGAACTGCATTGCCAACCTGACTGCTGATAATGGACTGAGTTTTTTCGACGCTGATCTAACTCCCAAGGGAAGGAAACATAATGACGCCCTGCATGTCTCCATTGATTACAGGGACACTACCCTAGCTCATGTTCTGGTGGATACAGGTTCATCGTTGCATGTCTTACCCAAGAATGCTCTGGACAAGTTAGATTGTGAAGGACTCACACTAAAGCCCAGTAACATTGTGGTGAGGGCCTTCGATGGTTCCAAAAGAATGGTGCACGGGGAGGTGGAAATCCCTATCAAAGTTGGTACTCATACTTTTGACTCAACCTTCTATGTGATGGACATCCTCCCGTCTTATTCCTATTTATTGGGTCGACCCTGGATCCATGGGGATGGTGCTGTTACTTCTACCCTACATCAGATGTTGAAGTATCCAGTCAATGGAAAGATTATCACAGTCCATGAGGAGGAGGAATACATAGTGAGCCACCTGAACTCTTTCAGGCATGTTGAAATGGACGACGAGTTCACCGAGATCCCCTGTCAGAACTTTGAGGAGGTTTAACAGACAGTTGTTGCAACCAAGACTGTTACCAGTGTTCCCAAGACTACCAGACCTCCACTGAAGATGGCTTCTCTAAGGGATGCCAAAGCAGCAGTTGAAGAAGGTGGATGTACCATTTGGGGCCAACTTCTAGATATTCCCAACAAATCTGACAAATTTGGTTTGGGTTTTACTTCAGGAGCCTAGAGAGTTGTTCGTCGTGCTCTCATCGAGGGACCACCATTGTATCAGCAACCATAGAGTCAATGCTCTGGAAGACAGTGATAGAGATTGCGACTTGGACAAGTGGATCTTCCCAACTACCAGTGGTGGACTCAACAATTGGGAGGCCAAAGATTTTGTGCCTATTACTTTTATTCAAGAGTAATTGTCTTTTTGTTTTTTTGGGATATGTAATATTTAAACAATTGAAACTTTAAAGCCTTGCATCTTACCCGAGGCACAATGGTCTATTTTTTGAGGGTTATTGCTTCATATTCATATGTCATTAATAAATTATTGGACGTTTTGCATACAAATTTTATGCTCTCTGTCTTTCTTTTCTACCTTTTTACTTTATCAAAAACAGCTATGCTCTTACACACACCCACATATCAAACTGTAGATTCACATTCACTCTGGATCCCATTGATAACGGTTCTACTATTGCCAATTATAACTTTGAAAATCCGATCTACCAAGCCGAGGACGAAGGGGAGGAAGATTTTTAAGTACCAGGAGAACTTGCCAGACTGTTACAACAAAAAGAAAGGGTAATACAACCCCATGAAGAGACAGATGAGACAATAAACTTGAGTACTGAAAAGGATAAGAAGAAGGTCAAGATAGGTTCCGATCTGGAGCATAGTGTCAAGGAGCTGTTAATACAGATGCTACATGACTATGTTGAGGTTTTTGCCTGGTCGTACAAAGACATGCCAGGACTTGACATTGATATTGTGGTCCATCATCTGCCTACAAAAGAAAACTGCCCTCCCGTGAAATAAAAGGTTCTTCGTATGCGACCAGAGATGTCAGAAAAGATCAAAACCGAAGTCATGAAACAGTTCAACACTGGTATCTTCAAGAGCCTCCAATATTGATTCCACCAGTTGAAGGAAGACCTATGATCATGTACTTAACAATATTAGAGAACTCAATGGGGTGTGTGCTGGGGCAACATGACGAGTCTGGTCAAAAAGAGCATGCAATATACTACCTTAGCAAAAAGTTTACCGACTGTGAAACAAGATACTCACTGCTCGAGAAAACTTGATGCGCTTTGGCATGGGCTGCTCGCCGACTAAGACAGTACATGTTGACTCACACTACTTTATTGATATCTAAAATGGATCCTATCAAATACATCTTTGAGAAGCCCGCTCTCTCCAGAAGAATAGAAAGATGACAAATGATCCTGACCGAATAAGACATTAAGTACACAACCCAGAAAGCAATTAAGGGTAGTGTATTAGCTGATCATTTGGCTCATCAGGCTGTGGACGACTATCAATCCATGAATTTTGAGTTCCCGGATGAGAACATCATGTTAGTAACTAATTGTGAAGAATATGGACCGGATGAAGGATCTGAAATAGGATCCTGATGGACTATGGTTTTTGACAGAGCTTCCAATGCACTTGGCAATGGCATCAGTGTTGTGATCATATCTCCCGAAGGATGTCACGTTCCTTTCATTGTCAGGCTATGTTTCAATTGCACCAACAACATGGCTGAATATGAAGCATGTATTATGGGTCTCAAAGCTTCTATCAACTCGAGGATCAAATTCTTGAGTGTATTTGGAGATTCAACTTTAGTAATCAGTCAAATCAAGGGAGAATGGGACACGAAGCATCCTAATATCATCCCTTAAAAAAAGCATGTGTTGACACTGATTCCACATTTTGAATAAATTACCTTTGAGCATTTTCCACAAGAGGAAAATCAACTAGAGGACGCACTAGGTATTATGTCATCCATGTTCAAGGTCAGGTGGGATAATAAAGCTCCTCAGATTACTATTGAGAGAATGGATGAACCAGCATACTGTCATGAGATTGATACTGAAGAAGTAGTGGACAAACCTTGGTTCCATGAAGTCAAAAGATATCTCGAAGCCCAAGAGTATCCTGAGGGAACTTCAGTCAAGGATAAGAAGTTCCTAAGAAGGTTCTCTGCCAAGTTCTTGCTCAATAACAAAATCCTCTACAAGCGCAACCACGACTCTACCTTGCTTTGGTGTGTAGACAAGAGTGAGGCATAAAAGATTATGGTTGACTTGCACAAATGTACCTTTGGCACCCATTATAGTGGGCACACGATGGCTAAAAAGATCCTACGGGCAAGATATTATTGGTCCACTATGGAAGCAGATTGTTATCAACATTTGTGAACTTGTCACAAGTTCCAGATCTATGCTAATAAAGTACATGTTCCCCCGGTCCCCTTGAACGTTTAGACTGCTCCCTGGCCATTCTCAATATGGGGCATTTATATGATTGGAGAGATTAGACCTACAACCTCTATTGGGCACCGCTTCATTCTGGTTTCCATTGATTACTTCACGAAGTGGGTCGAGGAAGCTTCATTTTCTTCTGTTACCAAGAACATGGTGGCCCAATTCATCATACATAACCTTATCTATCAGTACGGTATTCCAGAAAGTATCATTACGGATAATGGTACCAATCTCAATAACACTATGATCACCGAGATCTGCATGCACTTTAAGATCCAGCAGCACAACTCTTCTCCTTACCGGCCAAAGATGAATGGCATTGTAGAAGCTGCTAATAAAAACATCAAGAAGATCATACACAAGATGATGGTGACCTATAAATATTGGCACGAGATGTTACCATTTACTCTTCATGGTTAATGCACCACAATACGCACATCAATAGGGGCAACTCCTTTCTCTCTAGTATAGGATATGGAAGCTGTCCTACCCATAGAAGTCCAGATCCCTTTCTTGAGAATCTTGAAGGACACAGGTTTGAATGAAGATGAATGGGTTCAGACTCGACTTGACCAATTAAACTTGATTGATGAGAAGAGGCTCGTGGCTGTCTATCACGGTCAGATGTACCAAAAGCGTATGATTAAAGCTTTTAACAAGAAAGTCAGACGTCAAGCATATCATGCTGGTGACCTAGTAATCAAGCGCATCATACTACCACAAGGTGATCCCAGAGGCAAACGGACTCCTACATACGAAGGACCATTTATGATCAAGAACATATTTTCTGGTGGAGCCATGATCTTAACCACTATGGACGGTGACGACCTTCCGCACCCTATGAATGCGGACATAGTTAAAAGATACTACGCATGAACAAAGACCTGCTAGGTTGACTGGCCTAGGAAAAAATAAGGGCATCCCGGCGAACCAAAAGGGTTCGAGTAAAAGTTAGGGATATACACACAAAAATTTGTACACCCGGCAAGTCGAAAACCTGAAAAGGCGGCTTGGGCAGAAAAGGGCATCCCGGTGGAATGAAAACCCGGAAGGACGGTCCAGGCAAAACTTAGGGATTTAAAGCGTATGGCTATGTCCCGTTGGATCACCTTACAGTCAATCTTCAGTATCAACTGTCAAGCTTAAGCGGCATTAATCAATCCAGTCAGCTTCGAACAAGCATCAAAGAGATGAGACGCTCGAAGACATAAAGGCAATAACAGAATGGGAACCCGATGGAATTATTTCACATAGCTGTTTTTCTTTGTACACTATTTTGTATTAGTTTCATTCTTACGACGACATTTTCTTACTAGGATGTTCGTCTCCTTGTACAAAAACGCCTATCATAGGCACAGATTCTTCAAATTAATACAAAATTATCTCTTTGAAAGTGCAGAACTATTTGTTTTCTTTTTATCTTTCTATTTTGTTTGCAAAAATATCCAGTGATTATTTTTGAATATATGCATTTGAATGTGATTACTGTTTACAAATACACGCATAAAAAACAGAAAGACAATTACTAATGGCTTTAAGAAATGGGACAATGTCTAAGGGCCATCCACTAGTAGGTATAGAGGTAGGGGCATCCTACTATAAAGTCGTTGCCATATCCACAACATATAGCCTAATAATGTCAGGTGTTCTCACATCTCCGACGAAACAAGAATCTCCAATTACTACTCCAAAAATTCCTCAGTGAAGTTTCTAAGCCTCTTAGGATTCCCCAACAGGATCTCACAAAATCCCCAAGTGGATTACGGAGTTTCCCTTCCCCAACAAAGTTTATTTCCCTGGCAACGAAAATCCATCTCCCAGCATTTCAACTTCAACAAAACTTGAAGACCTACATTCTTCATCTCCAACAACAATCAGGGATCTATTTTCCCTAATACTATAGCACTACAACAAAATAGCTAATGCGTTCATGCATTACATTCATACATCATTCCTGCAAACATCATAACATATGAAATACAAATGCATATATCACAATCTCATTTATTTTGAGAGCATCATGCAATTTATACATCATGTCATCACATGAAACTGATTTTACCTTTTCAGGTTAAATTAACAGACAGACAAACACTATCAACTTATACAGTAGGTCAAAGATTAATACCTGAAACCAGACGGGGAAACTATCTACACGATTGAGTGATGTGAACTCCCGGAATAAGACAGGTTTACCAACAAATGAAGCAGGCCACAGATTAATGCCCGAAACTAGATGGGGAACTATCTATGTGACCAACATTGCTAAGTCCCAGATTAATACCTGTAACTAGCCAGGACAACTATATGTGGACGACTTATTGAAGATTAATACCTGAAACCAGACAGGAAAACTATCTACATGAGTAGATTGAAGATTAATACCTGTAACAAGCCAGGAAAACTATCTTTCTTTCTAAGGCCAGAGATTAATACCTGAAACCAGACATGACAACTATCTCAATGACCAACAAAAACAAGTTCCAGATTAATACCTGTAACTAGCCAGGACAACTATCTGTGGACGAATTATTGTAGATTAATACCTAAAACCAGACAGGAAAACTATCTACATGAGCAGATTGAAGATTAATATCTGTAACAAGCCATGAAAACTATCTTTCTTTCTAAGGTCATAGATTAATACCTAAAACTAGCCAGGACAACTATCTCAACGACCGACAAAAATAAGTTCAAGATTAATACCTGTAGCAAGCTAGGACAACTATCTGTGAAAGATCGATTATAGATTAATACCTGAAATCAGACAGGAAAAACTATCTACATGACCGGATGAAGCAATCTTACACGGGTTTCTTCTCATGATCTCCAGATGCAGTCTAACACAGACTCATCCTAAAGCAATCTTACACGGGTTCCTTCTCATGATCTCCAGGTGTAGTCTAACACAGACTCATCCTAAAGAAATCTTACACGAATTCCTTCTCAACTTTCCAGATGCAGTCTAACACAGACTCATCCTGAAGTAGCCCCACACAGGCTCCTTCTCATATATCTCCGGATGTAGACTAACACCGAACTCATCCTAAAATATCCCCACATAGGATCTTTTTGTTACATTCGTAGATAGCGGTTAATTCCATTATCCCCAGCAAGTTGCTGTGAATCCTGGATTTCAACCACAAAGTAGCAACCTCTCATCTCTCCAGTCCAGAGATAACTCTTCAGTAGAGCCATGGACAACTGAAGTTCCTAGAATCTATTCCCCACAGAGTTTTCCTCAAGCAGGATAACAACATAAATCAACCTTCCTCAATGGACTCCTCCTCAGACAGCAAGAACAAGAATTCCCCACAAAGGTACCTCTTATGAAGTCAGCATCTACGTTAGATGGCATCTTTAAGCCCATCTCCGACAACTCCCAATCATCTTTTCCAAATGGCATCTTTAAGCCCATTCCACACACAGTCAATCATCACATCATGCGAGTGCAAATTTCTGGGTACTCTAGTGTTCAATCATCTTCCACCTTCAGATCACGAAAGGCAAACAAGTTAATCTAAATCTTCAGGTTCAAGAAGATTGAACAAGGGCGGCTGTTGTACCCCAAAATTTTCCCTCTCATGTTTTCTAAGATATTCCCTTTTTGCACGGTGGTTACAAACACTTTTTTAGAGAAAATATAAGTTTTTTGAAGATAGTCATGTGTCTGTCGATTGGCATATAAATAAGGTACTTCGATGGGGATTTTGGCACTCTTCGATCATGCTTTGATTAGTAAGCTTCAATTGGTTATTTGGCGTCCTTCGAGCAAGCTTTAGCCCACAAGTATCATTGCAGCAGTTCCCTTTATGCGTGCCTTCAGCGCACTAGGCAAATACTCCCTCTGCGCGTGCCTTCAGCGCACAAGGCAAGAACCCCCCTACAAGTTTGCTTCGATTCACAAGCAGTGGACTCCTGTATGCAAGCTTCATTTAGGAAAAGGCTTCTTCATACCTTCCTTCAATCTACAAGGCAAAAGGCCCCTTTTACTGGTCTTCAATTCACAAGACAAAAGGATGCCTCAGACTTGCCTTCGATCCATAAGGCCAAGGTCCCTTCAACTTGCCTCTGTGTTTTCTTTTGACCCACAAGAAAATGACTTCCTCTGGGCTTGCCTCCAATGCACAAGGCGATGGTTTCCCTTCATACTAGCGCCTATAAAGCAATCACTTCCTTTCTTGTGTGCTTCAATTCATTAAGCAGTTGGCTTCCATCATACTAGCTTTGACTCTAGTTTTCCATATTTTGACACCTAGTAAGGTCCATTCGAGGGACACACCAATGGTGCCCTCGAAGGACATACATGTAGTCCATTCGAAGGATACATAATTGTGGGAAATAAGCTTGTTTTGCCTTTTGATGAGTATTGGTTCAAGATGCTTGCCTTTGTAGCAATCGATTGTTAAATCAAGAGTCTCCACTATTAGTTTTTATCCTAGGGAAGAGAATCTAACAGAAAACCCTAATTCGTAGACAAAGATTCTAGGTTTCATACTCAATTAGACGAAAGGAAGGTGTTAGGTACCTTTCATCTACCTTGTTCACAAGGATATTAAGCTCTAGGTTTAGGTTTGGGATAAATAGGGTTTTAAGTTTTAATTAGCAAGACTCGCCACGATTTTAGATCGTATGCCTATGTATCCTCTTATGAGGAATCAGAGTCCCAATTCGTAGTTCGTATGGTGTGACACGGTGGCAGAACCGACTGTTAATACTGGTTTGTGTTTTTTGTTCGCAAATGTCGCGGTAAGCAAGAGTCGCCACCGACTTTCATTTTATCCAATCAGGAAAAGGAAAAAGAATAGAAAAAATCTTTTTTGAGATATTTCTGAGTATGGGGGGCAGATTATAGAAAGGGAAGGTGTTAGCACCCTTTCTATCCATTGTTTTCCATGGGCTCTTAGGTACTTGCTCATTTTGAAAACTGCTTGTGTGTGCTTGTTTTGAAAAGTTTTGTTTTACTTCGTGTTAACCCTTTTTTCTGTCCTCAAGAGTGTTACAAAGTTGTTTTTGAAAACTTTGTTTGGAAAGTGTTGGTGTGAAAAAGTTTTTGTTTGTTTGAGCAAGTACCTAGGAACTAATCTACCTACTCGAAAAAGGTCTGTTCATTTTCCTTTTATACAATGCTATCCCATTATTGAGAAATAGGTAGCATCGTCGTTGGAGTTTTTTAGGGACATTCGAAGGGACATGTACGATCACAAAAGCAATGTTAGGAAATGTTAATAATCATCCTAAAGCCTTAAAGATCTTTTTCCAAGGCAACATACGAATGGGTCATTTTAGATCTTTCGGGGCTAGAGGACAACCACTAACAAACCCTATACTTCATGACCGTTTACCGAAGGCAACCGGAGTGGAGTAAACCCTAGGAGTGAGCATGTGCGAGTGTAATTTTTAGTTAATTTATCTTTGCACATTTAGGGTTTTCTGCCGTATTAATTTTCAGTTTGTCTTTCCATACAATCCTATTAACATGCATCTAAGCAGTTCATAGTTTGCGGAAATTAAAGCAAGAAAGTTAAAGTCCTAGCTATTACAGGGCTTTTGCAGATACATAATTATTTTGACCGAAAATAAAGATGCGGAATTGAAACCCTAATTACTATTACAAACTCGGAGCAATTACAATAATAATAAAAAGGAAATTAAAAATGCGCGCAGCGAATTAAATGCGAGAATAATTAGAGAACCCTAAGAAATCTAATTGAAAAAAGATTTAGGTTATTTTTGAGAAAAAATTAATTAGGTTATGTACAAAATTAAACCCTAATCCTAATTATTGTTAATTATAAAAAAAACAAAGTTAAATTGCCCTAATTTTAATTAACCTAATTAATTAAAGAAATAAAATATTTTATGAAAAAAATAATTTCTGATGTTTTTGTGGTTTTTTGATTAAATAACAAAGAAATTGATTTTTGTGTTATTTTTGTAAAAGGAAATAATTAGTAAATAATAGAAAAGAATTAAAGAGAAAAGAAAAAGAATTGGGCCTGTGTTTTAAGCTGAATGGGGGGTGTCTTGTTGAACTTGTCAAGCTCATTCCTTGCTCTGGATGCAGTGCTAGCCAACGTGGAGGGTGCACCATGGTCCTCTCTTGACTAAACTCTAGATCTGGAGTATGAATGATCCATTGGCTAGATTTTGGGTTGCATGGTAGGCACTTGGAAGCGTGGAGTATGGAATCTTTAATCAAATATTAGGAAAATGACGCCTGGACCTGGGATCGAACCCAGGTCCTTTCACTTTCAAACGTGTGCCCTTGCAATATGTAGTGCATGGCTTAGTTGTTAACATAATGACAACAATACATAATATATAAAACAAAATGGATAAAACGAAAAAAATAAAAAGCGCACGTTTTATTCAAACAGGCCAATAGGGGTCAGCCACGTTAGCTTCTTCTTCCACTGTCTATCGTTTTATGTGTGATACATTTACCTACGGACAAACTTATGTAACTATAACCCTGTAAATTTCAAAAATTCACAACAAGCATGATAAATCAATTGTGAGTACATAGATTAATTCGTCTTGATCTCACGAGCATCATGATACCCTTTTCTTGGGCCAATTTCACCTTTACAAATAAAGCCTAAAACGGTAAAGCAAACCCTAGTAATGGTGATTATCATTATACGCACCAAAACATCAATTAAACCATTCAAACATGTTGCAAAATATGTCAATAAGCACAAATATATTATTAGAACATGTTTATGATGCAAGAATTATTGTAATCAGATTTGGAAAAGGAAGCAAACCGCGTGAGTGTTATGTCACGATTATGGGCGTGAGGATGCGTGAAACTGATCGTGTTAGCTTTAGAGAGGCTCCAGGAAACGATTGGGAGTGTTGAAATGCTTTGAATTGCCCTCTAGGTTGGAAACCGATCCACACCTTTTCTTCAAAAATTTGAGTTTTGTATGATGCCTTGCACGACAACAATCCTTTCTTTCTTGCCTTGGTTGTGTTCTGTATATGTACTAGGACAAATTAGGTTAACAAAAACAAATTGTATCTTTGAAAATCATGGAGATTTAATTTGATTTTTCTCCTTATATGATATCTTTCCAAAATAGCATAATCATGCCAATTTGCTCCAATTATCCCTTGATCTGATTTGATATGATTTGGTCAGCTTGATTAGATTGTGATTCCTACAAAAATCAGATCAAAAATCAATCTTTTATATTTTTTTGCAATTTATTTGATTTAATATAACTTTTAATAAATAAAAATCAAAATAAAATAAATAAATAAGCAAATAAAGTGTGGATGCTGATTTGAGTCGTGGACCATGTTTCCAACAAGCTTCAATCATGAAAAGCTAGGCCCATTTGACAAAAAATGTATTTTTGAGCACATTTGACTTTTGGCAATTTTGCAAAAATGGTCAACTTTGACAAGGCATATCTCCTCCAATTTTAACCCTAGAGAGGTGTTCTTGGACTTTTTAGAAAGCTTAGGATGTCCCCTAAACAACCCTTTTTGTTTCATCTCAATTGGGTCTTCCATGTTCATGTAAGAAGCTTTGACCCAAAAGCTATTTTTGTTGACTTTTCAAAAGGACCTATAATGTAGAAATTCATATCTTTTGATGAGTGCATATTTTGAACTTGTGGGCTAAAGATGAGTTGTAGGTAATTGCATCATCTTCAAAATGAGCCTTGGATGGAAAATTTCTGATAAAGTATGAAGAAGTTATGCCTGGTCAAAGATTGGTTGACTTTTCCTATGAAACCCTAATTTAGAAACTTTTGGGTTTTGATGAATTTGGGGGCATTCCTTGGGGAATCATGATCAACCGTTTATCAAATGATTGATATCTATTCAAAATGTTGATGTTGACAAAAAATATTGAAGTTTGACTGTATGTGGGCCACAATTGACTTTTGACCTAGTACAGTTGATTTCTAGGCATCTGGGCAATTGACTGAGCAAACTTCTTGTGCAAGGCATGAAACTTGACATGGATGATATTGAGAACATATTGGGACCATGGAAAGCATTTGGGACCCTTAGAATTCAACCATCTTGATAAGAATTGAAACCCTAGTTTGAAGCTTGTTGCCTTAGGAGGAGGATTTGTCTGGTCAATCCTTAGTCATCCTTGAGAAATTGAGGACCTCTAGAGGCATGTCTTGAGTGAAATGAGAGGGAAAATTTTAGGGTACAACAGCTTCCCCTATTCAATCTTCTTAAACCTGAGGATGTAGATTGGTTGTCTGCCTTTCGTAATCTGAAGGTGGAAGATGATTGAACACTAGAGTGCCCAGAAATTTGCACTCGTTTGAGATGGTGCTGGATTGTGTAGGTAGTATCGGGAATGGGCTTACAGATGCGATTTGGAGGAGATGACGGAAGGTCACCGGAGATGGACTTAAAGATTCCATCCGGAAGATATGACGGAGAATCTTCGGAGATGGGCTTAAAGATTCCATCTAGAGGATGTTGATTTCCCGAGATATTCCTTTGATGAGAATTCCTGTTCCTGTCGTTGAGGAGGAATCTGCTGAGGAATGTTGGTCTCTGTCTTGGGATAAATGCAATTTTAGGAACTTCAGTTGTCTGTTACTCTACTGGGGAATCATCTCTTAGTCGAGGAGATGAAAATGACTTGATATCTGGTCGTGCTCCAGGCCTTACAGTAATTTGCTAAGGATAATAAGATTGACTGCTATCTGGTCGTGCTCCAGGTTTTACAGTGACTTACTGGGGAGATGAGATTAAACTTGCTATCTGGTCGTGCTCCAGGCTTTGCAATCTCAAAAATTGTTATCTGGTCGTGCTCCAGGCTTTAGAAGGAATTAAGTGGTTATCTGGTCGCATCCGGGTTTCAACTTGAATTTAAGGTATACTAACATCTGGTCGTTTCCAGGCTTCAATATTAATTGGCCGAGTAAACTACTATCTGGTCGAATTCCAAGATTTGCAGTACCCGATACTGTTGTCTGGTCGTGCTCTAGGTTTCACAGTGTCTCTTGCCACTATCTGGTCGTGCTCCAGACTTTACAGCGTCTTATACCGTTATCTGGTCGTGCTCCAGGCTTTAGTAATTTGGGGAAATTAAGTTGTTATCCGGTCAGTTTCTGGGCTTCATAGCTTCTTTAATTGGAATAGAAATCTTAGTATCGATTTGACTGAGCCAGGGAAAGGTATCGAGTTGTATTCAACTGGGAGAGAAATCTTAGTATCAATTTGACTGAACCAAGGGAAGGTCTCGGATTAACTTTGACTGGCATAGAAATCAGGGGAATCTTAGCGGCGATTCGGCTGACCCAGACGAAAGTCTTAGAATATCTTCATCTAGAATAGAAACCTTAGTGTCGGTTTGACTGAACCATAGAAAATCTTGATAAGTTGGAATATCTTCCATTGGAATAGAAACCTTGGTGTCGGTTTGACTGAACCAGAGAGAACTTGTGAGAACTTGATTGCATCTTTCTATGAAAGGTAAAGAGTTAGTCGTATGTAATGTCATGATGTATGAAATGTATTAAGTAATGATATTCTCAAAATAAATGAGATTGTGGTGTATAATATGTATGCACATGCCATGATGTATGGATATGCAATGCTATTGTGATTTTCTCTAGCTGGGGAAAATAAATCTTGGACTGCTGCTGGAGAGTATAAGGAGTTGAGTTCTTTGTTTCCGCTGGGGATAGTGACCAAAGATGATTAGCTGGGGATTTACATCCATTCTGCTTGAGAACATTCTATCGGAGGAGACTCTGTCTGAGAATAATCCTGCGGGGGAATGACTCTATGGGGAAGAGAGATACTCTGTTGGAAGATCTGCTGATTTGGAGAAATAAACTCAGTTGGGGATGAACTTCTATTGCTGGAGAGAAGAGCTCTATTGCAACTCAATCAAATCTTTTTTTTACAATTCAAATCTCCAAAACTGAATAAAATCAAATCTGGAAAATTACAGTCAAGCATACAAGAACAAGATCCAAAAAATCTAACATATTAACATCAGATCTTACAGAATCAATCAATTACAATATCCTAATCTTTAATTTACAAACTCAATCAATTTCAATACCTAAATCTATTCAAATCATAGAGGAATTTCATTCAAAACCCTAAATTAAAAATCAATTCCATAATCAAATTAAATACAATCTCTCAATCAATTACAAAAATCGCTAAATCTAAGGCTAACTGTAAATCAAAACCTAATCAAAAACCTATAAATAGAGGAAGAATAAATACAGAGAAGGGGGGTTTTGACATTGAAAAAATTAACAGAAGAAGAAGGGAAAAGTCTGGACGCTGAGACGAACTCATATTAGCAGTAGAAGAACAGAATACTAGAACACGGAGGACCTCCCTCGATGTTGAAGAAGAAGAATATAGGAGGAAGATTATGGTTTCAATATCAGAAACCCTAATCACCGTTGCATCACCTTTGTCATCATCCTTCCCTCGTTGCTACCGGAATCTACGATAAAAAGAAGAAGAAGGGTTAGCCAGACATTCGAGGTTGGAGAACAGTATGATATCGCAAAGGTTAACTTATCTCTTTTTGTTTTATTTTCTTTGATTGTTGGTTTGGGGTTCGGTTGGGTGGTTATGGAAAAGAAGGTTAGATTGGCGCCGTCGCGATTTTGGGTTTGGGCGTTAGGGTTACGGGAAGGATTGGAAGGAGAAAGAAGGAGGTTTGCTGTAAGAGGAAAATGAATGAAGAAATGTAAAAATGAAATGTTATATTCCGTTTCATTCCAATATATGCGCGTACACGATATCTAACATGCATCTTTCTATATTATCCGTAAGATCATAATCGGACGGCCGTAGGCCAAGTCCTACCGTAAGATCCATACTCCTTCGCATACATAATTAATCCAGTCCTTCATGAATTAGAATTGGGCCTAAGCCCAGTGATTTTAGCACCCCCGTTCTGCCATTTTACTGGAATATAGAATAACATACACCCCCTGATCTGAGTTGTCAATGGGCCTAGCCCATATCTCCTTTTAACACCCCCCCCTGTTTTGCTTGTCAATTAAAATTTACACCCCCCTGAATTTAATTTTTTTTTTTTATAATTCAATTATCATTTCTAATTTTTATAAATATACATATATATTATTTATTTACAATAATAATTATTATTATCAAATAGTGATTTTATTATTATTATTATTATATTTTGATATTATTGTTATATATTGTTATAACTACTTAACATTTTTATTATTATTTAAAATTATCATTTATTATTTATAATCCCTTTTTATGTAAATATTATTATTAATATATTTTATTTACTATTTAAATATTACTATATTATCAAATAAATTTCCTTTAGATCAAATTAAATCAATCGATTGCACATTGTTACAGTAGGAAAAATAGTATTTCAAAAGGCCAAATTCTTGTTCAAACTTTCCATAAAATACCTTATGATCATGGATCCAATTGAGCACGAAAATTCCATCAAACTATGATAAAATAGCACCAATGGAATCACAAAACAATTCTCAATGAACCAACCTAAAGATCAACAAGAGATCACATTGTGAAAGATGGAAAATCCAACTTACCAAAGGTAGATCTAGAAATTATCAACACAACTTCAAGAATTTGCTTCAATTCAACCACAAGAATCAATTTCCCTAGCTTGGATGTAGAGAATTGATGAATAAAAAGTGTTTGGATGAAGGTTTAGCTCAAAGATTAGTAAGCTTCAATGCAAAGCTTACTAACTTTTCTTGAAAATGGAGCTTTGAGTGGATTTGTAGATGGAGAGAATTGAGAAAATTTTTAGCAAAGTGATTTTGGCTATCAAAAGCTTGAAATTTGAATGAAATGAGGGCTCTATTTATAGAGTTTAGGATTAGGATTAATGGTAATTTGGTAATTGATTCTTGGAGCCAAAATTTGAATTAATGATATAACTTTTAAAAATTAGAGCCAAAATTTGAATTAATGATATATCTTTCAAAAATTAGAGCCAAAATTTGAATTAATGATTTTTTTTTAAAAGATGAAAAATTGGCACCAAAATTTGAATTAATGATATATATTTCAAAAAATGAAAGATTGGCACCAAAATTGACAAGCTTGAAATTGCTGATTTTTTTTTTCAAATTTTCACTCTGTGCAATCGATTGCACTCTAGCAGCAATCGATTGCATCCGTGTATTTTTTTTAAAATGGTGCAAAATGCACTGTGTGCAATCGATTGCACTCTAGGAGCAATCGATTGTACAGTGAAAAAAATGAAAAATTTAATTCTTTTTCTTTGCAAATAGAGATTTTAGGGAAATAATACCGGAAAACCTTATTTGTTAGATGCTTTGACTCGGTACCTACAAAACATAAATATTCAAAGACAAAGACAAATATTTTTGTATTTTGATTAGAAGTTAGTCAACAACACAAGAGCAAACTTAAAGATAGGATGCAAATGTGATGAATTAAGCTATTTATTAATGATTGTGATCAAATGACAAAATATGATATGAAAGTGCGACATAAAAAGTTAGGGGCAAAATTTAGGGTACAACAATTGCCCCTATTTAATTATATTTCTGCTAGATAGGCGGAAAGTAATTAAATACAAACAAACCTGAATTTCGTCCCTGATGCGATGAGATGATAACATATGTTATGAATGAATGCATGGACTCTTTTTTGACATATATTTTTTTCTGAATAATGTATGAGATGAGACAGACTCTGTGGGAATATGGAGAGACTTGAAACTGGAAACTTAAGGTAGTTCAGATGAAATGACGTGGAAAGACACGCTAGGGAAACAATAAGATATTTCTGGATATTTGTCAGGGTGACAAAGTAACCATCAATACTTGGAAAAAAGAGATAAAACTCGAGAAGGCAAGCAGCAACATCTAAGAATGGCATTGAATGAGGCGAGAAACTCTATGGAAAATACAATCAGAAGCATCTAGAAGAACTTAGATGTGGGATGAGACCAAATCTGAAGCTACATCAGAGTCATCCAGGAAAGCCGCTGGACGGAAAAGAAACACGGCATCCAATACTGGCTTTGAATGAAGGGAAAACTCAGCGTTTGATATTGGCTTTAGACGAGAGAAAAGACCACAACATCCAATACTGGCTTTGGATGGGGTGAGAGAAAAAAACAAGGCGTCCAATACTGGCTTTGGACGGTAGAAAAGGTAACAACATCCAATACTGGCTTTGGATGGAAAAAGAGGTCTTGACATTCAATACTGGCTTTGAATGAAAGAAAATCTCAATGTCTAATATTGGCTTTAGATAAGAGAAAAGATCACAACATTCAATATTGAATTTGAATGAGTGGAAAACTCAACGTCTAATAATGGCTTTAGACAAGAGAAAAGATCATAACATCCAATATTGGCTTTGAATGAAGGGAAAGCTCAACGTCTAATACTGACATTAGATGAGAGAAAAGATCACAACATCCAATACTAGCTTTGAATGAAGAGAAAGCTCAACATCTAATAACGGCTTTAGACGAGAGAAAAGATTAAAACATCTAATATTGGCTTTGAATAAGGTGAGACAAATCATCATGACATCCAATACTAGCTTTGGACGGCAGAAAAGGATAACAACATCCAATATTGGCTTTGGACGTAAACAAAAGATAACAACATCCAATATTGGCTTTGGATGGAAGAAAAGGTAACAACATCAAATATTGGCTTTGGATGGAAAAAGAGATCTTGGAATTCAATAATGGCTTTGAATGAAAGAAAAGCTCAACGTCTAATAATGGCTTTAGACGAGAGAAAAGATCACAACGTCCAATATTGGCTTTGGATGAGGTGAGAAAAAAGATAGCAACATCCAATATTGGCTTTGGACGGCAGCAAAGATAATAACATCCAATATTAACTTTGGATGGAAAAAGAGAGACAACATATCCAAGATTAGCATTGGATGAAAAGAAAGATAGCTCATTCATGATTAGCATTGGAAGAAAGAGAGACATCTGAACTGACATCTGCTTTGGTAGGTGCTAAGTAAGTTGGACTTTGATCTCAAGGTGACATGTCAACTACAACAAGACCTTGGAAAATGCAAATGAGGATGAAGCACTCTTGTTATGCATTATGTATGAATTTTGTTATGCATGATATGTGAATCATTTATGCATGTAAGTAGACATTTACGACAATAGAGTTTGACTCTTTTGTGGAGGTAAGATTGGAAGTTTGATTCCTTAACACAGAGAACTCTGCCAAATTTGCTTGGAAAGAAAATGTCCTGAACCCCAAATTTGTCACACTTGTAAACTGTGTTGACTGATGATTTTCTGAGGAAGGACATGGAAAGCTGCTTGAGGATAAACTGATCATGGCTTCAGTCGAAAGTTTCTAGAAATAAGCTGATCATGGCTTCGGCTCTGAAATGATTGTTGAAGATAAACTGATCATGGCTTCAGTTATGAGATGTTTGTTGGAAATGAACGGATCATGGATTCAGTTCTTGAAATGATTGTTGGAGATAAAACGATCATGGTTTCAGTTCTGAAATAACTGTTGGAGATAAACTGATCATGGCTTCAGCTTTGAAATGATTGTTGGGAAGGAATGCCCCATTATGAGTCTTGAAAATGATTTTCTGGCTAACCAAATCTTAGAAAACTCGCACCGAGCAACAAATCTCGAACTGATTCGCAAATGGACCTGGAAGATACTTGCCTCTGATAGGGTCACTGACCAAGTTTCTCAACTGTTTTAAATTCCTTGACGGTGACAACTTGTTTGCAAGCAAAATTGTTTATTCAAACATGGTAATTTTAATGCAAAGTTCATGCAAAAGTTTTGAATTCAAAATCATTGTTGAAATGATGTTATTGGTGTATAGAAAATGCATCACTGGTTAAAACACAGTGGTTTATACTTTTAAAGTGAAAACAAAGGTATGAAACCAAAACAAATGATCCGCAAAAGATCATAGGAGTCAGTTTATGCAACCTTACTGTAGTATGCTTTCAAAAGAAACCTGGCTTCAATTAGGTCTTTTGAGCGTTGTAATGTGGTATGGTTCACAGTTTTAGAAATAAAGGATAAAGGCTCAAAGTTTATTTATACCCAACCCAATCTTCGTGATGTTCTTCAGTCCCACGTTCAGTTAATTCAGAATATGCATTCAGGTTCCAAGAGATTTTGGAATTGCACTGATGGCAGCAATGACGATGGCTTAAAATCTAAGGAATTCTTGAGACGACAGTCATTTCTTCTTACATATTTTTGTTGTTTTGAGGACTTTTGTCAACTCTGGTGGAGAATTTTGAGGATTTGAAGACCTCTTTTGATTGAATTTATTATTCCCAACTTTTGCCTGAACTGTTTCATTTGGAATTACAGTCAGCGGAATGCCCCAGTTTTTGCCTAAATCTCCTTCAGAGGTTTTGAATTAACGGGATTTTTCTTTTGATTTTTCATTTCATTTTTATTTTTGGAAAGATAATGACTGCCTTGCACAATGATTACGGGGAACCATCTTTGTCATTTTTTGTTTGAGAGCGTCTTTGACCCTACTTGCTGTGTGCAAAGGAAAGCTTGATCGCGACCTTTATTGAAAGGTGTCTTGCACGATTTCTCTTGTAATTGAATGCACAACCAAATTAACTGAGAACTACCCATCCCCGGGTTAAGATTGCGGGTTTTTTCGTATAGAAAGAAACTCCAACTTCTAGGCTCAAAGGGGTGAACGAGGGATTAACTTCCTTATTTCTCCAGTGTTTGGGAGTTGAAACAATGCATGTGTATCCTCAGCAAAGTTTTATTCGAAAGCATACCAACAAAAATTATGGGTATTTCGTTTTCATCATCCTCCCTCCAATCTTTGCATAAACAAAAGCTTGATAAAGAGAGTAAACAAAACGTATTTTTGAAAGCATGTAAATGAAAATGATTTGAATCAAAACATTTCAATGCTCATTTCATTAAACTTAATATGAAAGTATAAACAGTATTTGAAAGCAACAACTTTAACACAAACAAAGGAAAAATGCAAACAGAAAGAAAGATGGCCTAATGAATAATCAGTAACAAGGATGAGTTGTCCTATCTGAAAACTAGCTTTAGGAAGTGACTTGAGGGTACCCCGACTTAGTCTTCAGCCACTTTGTTTTGCCAAAGGATTGTTGATAACATTAGGAACTGCCTCTTTAAAAATGAGAGTATTTGCTTTCACCAATTCTTGCACTCTGTTTTTCAATGCATATCAGCTTTCTAAGTCATGACTGGTAGCTCCCTGATGAAATTCATAGTGAAGGTCAATTCTGAACCCGGCTGGAGGAGAATTTCGAGGAATAAAAGGCCTAGTCGTAATCAATCCCTTCTACACCAATGTAGGATACAATTTAGTGTATGTCATAGGGATGGGATCAAACTGAGCCCTATTCCGATTCTGATTCTGCATAATATTCTGTCATTGAGGGACATGAACTGGTTGAACATTAACCGCAGGAGTAACAACCGCTACTTGTGGTTGGTCAGTGTATTGAGGCCTACGGCGAGGTCCTATTCTCTCAGTCGAGACAACATTGGCTTCTACCTCTTTCTTCTTCTGAAAGTTTCCAAGGTATTTCTTAGCACCATTAGAAGATTGAGCAGCTTTAGACACTTTACCATTCTTGATTCCTTCTTATAATCTTTGGCCTATAGTCACCAGGCCTGTGAAGCTGGAGGACACACTACCAATCATCTTCTCCCAAAAGAAAGGAGACAAAGTATCCATGAACAAACCAGTTAACTCTTTCTCTGCCAGAGGTGGTTCAACTTGAGATGCCAATTCTCTCCATCGTTGAGCATACTCCTTGAAATATTCTTTCTCATTCTGAAACATATTTTGCAGTTGGCGAAGATCAGGTTCCATGTCAAGGTTGTATTTATATTGATTTATGAAAGCATCAACAAGATCTTGGAAGAATTGGATACGGCCTTTCTCAAGTCCCATATACCATTTCAATGAAGCTCCACTCAGACTATCTTAGAAACAATGGATAAGCAGCTTGTCATTCTTTGTGTAAGCATACATATTTCAAAAGTACATCACCAAGTGACTTCTTGGACAAGTGTGCCCCCGGTAATTCTTAAACTCGGGAGTCTTGAACTTTGCATTCATAACCAGATCAGAAACTAGGCACATATTTTCAGTAGCAATACCAAAGACATCATTACCTTCCATAGCTCGGAGTCTCTTCTATAAAGTTTGATATTGTTCTTGGAACTCTTCCAACTCACCAAAGTCTCCTTGACTCACACATCGAAGACTGACAACATGGTACTCAAAGAGAGGGTTCCTAAAAGCAGCTTGTACAGCAGGTTGACGAGAGGAAGTATGAACGATTGGCTGAGGTTCAGTGAAAACTGGAGCCTGAAAGACTGGTCGGGAAGACTGGCCAACCATTGAAGTAATTGCAACAGGCGGAGAGTAATTATGAGGTAACCGAAACTCTGGTCATGCAGTAGATGTATGCAGGATAGGCTGAGTGTCAACGACAGCAATTGGGATTTCAGATATCACAGTCCTTTGAGGTGGCTCTCCTCTATAAATTAGAACTTGCATCATCTCAGTAAGTTTGGCCATATATGACTTTAACTCATCGATTTTCATTCTGACTTCCATGTTGTGTTGTTCTTGGTTTTCCATTCTCAATCTGACAGCAGCTCTAGTCCCGTAGTTGTGTTGAGGAATCATCTTGAAGGTAGGCGACTAACTGGAAGAAAGAAGCAAATGGGAATAAGATCTTGAATGACTTGGATGTATGCAGAATGATGCAGAGGGTGCAAATGATATGCAATGTTATGCAATGCACTGCACAGTAACAGGATCACATGGTTCTGAGTCACGAGCCTAGATTCAAAGGTACAACTCATAAGGTATGGACTAACGGTTATCACCTACCCAACAAAGGTTCTAAGAGGTTCCCAGAGTCTACATCCTTCCTTCCGATATTACCAATGTCCCGATTAACTCGGGAATTATTAATATTCTCGGGAAAAACTCGTCTGAGCATAATATCGCGTGACAACTATTTCCGGATTACGCCGTCATAGCTTCTGCACTACACCTAAAAGGCCAAGATGGGTTAGGTAATCTACGGTTCTCAACTTCAGCAGGCTCCCAGGTCAAAAGCAGTACGTCTTCCCGATTACTTGGTAAACGAAACTATAGTTAAAGGGGCCTCCACTGAGTGGGGGATCTCATGTCTCCTTTTTTGGGATTACTCCCTCAAAGTCAACATGACTATACCTCCCGTCCTATCTTAGGTTTTTCCAAAGTCCGGGTAGAAGACTTATAAGAAATCACCAAGCCCCTGAAAACTAGGAAAATCTAGACAATCATATATACAGCATAATGGGAAGTAATAAACAACAAGTAAAACAATATATACACACTCATATAAGAGAAACAAACAAATCTAGGATTGACCCATTTAGGAATGGACCAGCAATAGGTCAATTTGTCCCCAGTGAAGTCGCCATTTTCCTGTTGCACGCACAAATCAGAACTAAAGAGAGAACGAAATTGCGACAGTGATTATATGTAAAGAAATGTAGCGGCAAAGATTTGAGATTAAGCCATCAATTGACTTATCTCAACATAATGAAGTTGCCACAACACTTTATTGTTTCCAAAGGGAAATAGGAAAAAAGCGAACAAAACCCAAAAAGATAAGAGATCGAGGTATGGGGGTAGGTTATGCAAAGGGAAGGTATTAGCACCATAAGCATCTACGGTACTCCGCAGGATCCACTTTGTTTAGTTTCTTTTAAAAGGAGTGTTTATGTAAAGGTTTACTTGCTAAAGGAAAAGAATGAATGAGTATTTGCAAACAAAAGAAAATGAAATGTTTTTTATTTATTTTTTTGCTCACCTTGGTTCATAATACTGAGTGCCTACGTAATCCCTCGTGTAATGGGAAAGTCAGAGCACCGTAGTTCGGCTAGAAAAGACTTGTTTGTTGATTGTTTTTAAACAAGGAGACAATTCATCATTGTTAGGAGAGAAATCTCGACTAACGCCCACAAGGTGTGAGAAAGATGGACCATACGTCAGCAAGAGTGAGGGTTTGAGAACGCTTCTAGCACTCAAGTGGAAAAGTCGACACCTTTATGACCATGGGGATAGGAGAATGTTGCTAGACTATCAATGAATCATGTCTCATCTTGAAAAAAGGTTTGAAGGGTAAAAGTGCTCGAGCGTACAAAAGAGTTTGAATGATTTGAAGTGTTTTTGTTAATTTTGAAAGATGTCAAAGTATGATTAAGTGAATTGAATTTTGTTTAAAGAAAAGAAGTTTTAAAAGAAAAGGCACTCGACAAAGTCTAGTTTTATTATGAAAGTGGTTCGAGTTTATGAATAAAGAAGCTTTTGAAAAAGATGAGAAGGTTTTTAAAATTAAAGAAGATGGGAGGAGATGAAGGGACTACCCTAAAGCATAAGGTAACAGCTAAGGAAGAGAACCGTCTAACCAACAAGAATCCAACACTTGACATTATGAGTCAAGATAGAATTCCCATTCTTTGGATTGAAATCAAGCAAGCAAAGATACTAGACCTCTTGAGAGAACCAAGCTTTAATTGCATTAAGTCTTCACAAAAATTGGGAAGAGTAACGGTTGTATACAGATGAATTCCAGATTACAGACAAAGTATGTAATCACAATAACCTGCACAAAAAAAACAAATAACCCAATGTCTTGAGGTAAACCCCAAGAACTCCAGACAAAATATCCATTAAGGTCACAAGGTCTCCAATATAAGCCAAGGTTTCTATTCCTAAGTCCAAGCAGTCCAATACTCCATAATGCCAAGTGTTGTACCCCCAAAAATTTCCCTCTCATTTATCAAGTAATCTCCCACAAGATATCCTTTGGTTCAAGACTGCACTAGGGTTGATCAGCTCAAGACACCTCCCCAAGCACTGATGACTGATAATTAGGGTTTGAGATTGTACAAGGATAAATGGACTTTTAATGCCCTATATGACTTCCATGGATCAATTTGGACTCTCAATATTGCTCATGACAAGTTTCAAGTTTTGGATCACATTTTTGCTCAGTCAATTGATATGTTGACCTAAAAATCAACTATATTGGGGAAAAAGTCAACTGTGGTCAATTTACAGTCAAACTTGATAATTTTTTAGTCGTATCAACATTATGAACTCATATATGTCATTTGATCAAGTTTGTACCATAATTCCTCAAGAAATTTGATCAGATCATCAAAAGGGTATAATCATCAAAATAAGGGTTTTGATTGAGAAAGGGCAATTTTTTATTTTTGACCTAGCAAATTATTATTTGGTTTGAGACATGATCTCAAGGGTTCAATTGCATCATTTTGACCTAATGGAATGACTCAAAACATTTCTCAAGTTCAATTGATTGATAGTTGATTTTCAGTCAACTGATCAAAAGTCAACTGTACACTGAAAAGTCAAACTTTAACTTTTTGGTCAAAATCAAGTATCAAAGATCACAATTCATCAAAACATGTCAATATATGAACTTGTTCATCAAGAAATCAAAAAAGTCAAGATTTCATTTTGAAAAGTCAAAATTTCTAAAACTTAGAAATTTTTCTAAGTGTTGGAAACTTCATACTTTTTCACAACTTTGAGCAAATTTTTCACCATGATGAAAGATGATTCAAAGGAAACTTTCAACATGAAAGTTGTAGATCTTAATGAGATATAAAACATTGTAGGACACGACTTCTCCTAGAAATGCATGGATTTCAAGTTATGATTTTGTGAATACATGTTCATGAAACTTGGAAACTTAGTGAAAATTTGCCCTAGTTTAGGTAGGATTTTGACCTAACTTCATGGAAATTTTTCACATAGTTCCAAGAGGAATTTTAAAAAATGTTCAACATAGAGGTTGTAGAGGGTGTTACAAGCTTTCCAAAATGTATAAGAACTCATTGAGATCATGTTTGAGCTAAGATAAATGAAGAGATGAAGTTAATGTTTCCTTCTTTATTTACAAGGCAGAATTTGTGATGAACACTTGACCAATTCATAGCTAGGCTGCATAATCTTTGCTTTGTAGGCCTCAAACTTGTTTGTCACTCCATAATTAAATTTTTACACAGCTTTTAGAGCTTTGATCCAAGCACTTGAGACATTATCCAAATTGCATTTCCATTTATGGCACAAAGTTACCATTCCATTCTTGTAAAGAGGCTTTAATCACAAAGTCAATGCATTGAGCTTTGCACTTGTTTCCTTATGATAACAAGAAATGCCAAAGGCAAAAGCAACATGTCTAGAGTCTCCCATAAACTCATAACATGCTTGTACTATGCCTCGAAACCATGTTTTCACTTTTCTTCAAAATCAAGTAACATAGCCATAACTCTATATCTTGTGCTTCTGACCATATCAAGTGCTCCAACCTTTTCCATATAATTATACAAGTTGTTTGCAAGCTAACACACGAATACACAAGCTCATAAACCAAAACTCAAAACTGCATCACAAACCACCATTGTTGCACATTCTGACCAAGAACTTCAAACTTCCATTCCCCTCATGCGTTTCTTGGCCTTTTAATTTCAAAAGTTTCCTCACATCAAATACAAACCATCCTTGTCCCTGTTTGCAGACTGTAACCCCATCTTCACCAACTTCCAAGGTCAAAAATAGAGCATTCCAGTTGGACTTCTCCAGACCATTCTTGCCACTCTCCGTTCAAGCCAGCCATTGCATTAGCTTCCTAGAGGTTCAAGGAAGCTAACCTGATCATCACCATCAATTAAAATAAGCTCAAAGTCATTTCACGATTTCCTGTTTTTAGGTATTTTTATTGGACTTCTATCTCATTGATTAGGCATTGTTAGGCTTGCATTTGTGAAGATAGAATGTAGATATCATTACCCTGAAACTATACATGTCCATAGATTTCATTTATGTTGCTTGAGCATGGAGAATTTTGAGTTTGAACTTGCTGAAACATTTAGGCCAGAATTTGGTACTTTCATAAATTCATCCTTATCTTTGAATGTTAGATTAAGTTAGTTACATGGTTGGATTCGTGGTGGAAAAATGCACAAGTTTCATGTTTACACTTTTGAAAATGGTTGAGGTTGAAGATGAAGTACAGTCAGGGCAAATCTTGTATCATATATTTTTTTTTAAGTTAACAGATGTATCACCACCCCAGTGGTTAAAGCGCGCGCATGTTACCTTAGGGACCTGGGTTCGAGCCCCAGTGGTACCCTTTTGCCTGTTTTTCATATTTATCACCTTTTTTATTTTTGTTTGCAGCGCTGTGCCTCCAATTTGGGTCTGGCTATTTGTTTGCTGACTTTCCCCCCTGACTATGTTTACACCCCTGGCCTTTTTATTATTTCTATTTCTTTTTCTTTATTTTATTTTTAAATATTTCATATTACTTTTATTTTTATTATTATTATTATTATTATTATTATTATTATTATTATTATTATTATTATTATCATCATTTTTATAAATAAAAATCCAAAAATATATTTTTATTTGTTTATTTACATATTTAAAAAATGTTCATTAATATTTTATTTTTCTCCGTAAAACAAAAAAACCAAAATATTTTCTTTTAACAAATTAATTCTTTTTTAATAATAATTAATGTTTAGACTTAGGTTAATTATCACATTATTTTCTTGTAAATTAAAAATTAATTTAGAACTTATATTTCTTTTTAATTAATCAAGTCTCATGTTATTTTCATTATGTAAAACCTTTTCATGAAAAACCCTAAAAAATCATTTTTAAATTAATTTCTTTTCTTAATTAGTTTAAGTTCATTTTAGTTAATTTTTTATTAATTATTTTCTCAATTAGGTTTAGGTTAAAACCTTTCATAAAATCAAACAAAAATCATTTATTTTTCCATTTTGCATTCTTGCATTTTTTATTCAATTCTTGCACATTTACTCAATATGGTTGTAATAGTTAATTAGATTTAATTTTCTTATAAATCCCCATTTGTAAATTTGTATACCCCCTCCCCTAATGATGTAATAGCTTAGTATTTTTTTATTTTTCGCAATTTAATGCTTTATATATAAATGCTAGTAAGTTAGGGTTTGTATGGAAAGATTAAAATCAACAAGTTAGCAAACCCTAATTCAAAGACAAAAGAATGTATGTAAATCAACACACTTACACACTTGCACCCTTAGGGTAATTCCACTTTGTTGCCTTACCAAAATGTCCATGTTATGCATGTGAGGTATCTTAGCAAAAACAATCAAAAAATACAAGATCACAGTCCCTCGATGAGGCTATCAAAGTTGCCTTTCAAAATGATCTTAGTCCCTCAAAGAGAATTGCAAAGATATTTCATAACATTGCTATCATGGCTATACAATGACCCACGCCCGTTCCTTTACATCCAAAGATAGGGCTTCTTACCAAATCAATGGTAAGATAGCAATGTCAAAGGAAAGGAAGAAATGAACTAATACTTTTGAGTAGGTAGATTATTCCTAGTTGCTTGCTCAATTTCAAATCAAACACTCTTGCTTATTTTTAAAACAAACACTAACACTTTCAAAAACACTTTCAAAAAAACTTTCAAAAACATTTCCCAAACTTGAAACATTTTCAAAAGCTCAACACTTTATATACATTCTTACGAACGAGAACTATTACAAAGTTTGCCTAAACGATGGCGCCTTTTCAAAATACTTTCAAAAAACCACACAAAGCACATTTTCAAACAAAAGCAAGTGATCTAGAAAGAAACTAAGAGCCCATAGATAACTATGGATCAAAAGGGTTCTAATACCTTCCCTTTTCATAATCTACCCTCCGAACTCAAGAAATGATCTCAAAGGTCTTTCCTGTTCTTTTCAGCCTTTCCTTTTGGATAAAAAAGTCGATGGTGACTCTTTCTAACCACAACATTTGCGATAAAACGCAAATATCTCAAGTCAGTTCTCTCACCGTATCACAGAACTGGCGACTCTGCTGGGGAAAATTTAAAAGTGAGGTTACCTTAGGGCTAAATCACCTTTACTTTCTTTTCATTGTTTGACTTGTATGCTTTACATTTTGGTTCTTTGTTTGGGCTTAAATCCTCTACCCAGATTTTGGGATACCTTATAGGTAAGTAGAAATACGTTATGGAAATTTTGCGGGGTACACCTACATGGTCTAAGCAATAGCTACGTTAGTGTGACATATTTGTGGGTACCGGTAGCCCTTGAGTAGTCAAGTAGAATACGGGGCCGCTGAGTGATGTCATGAAGCACTAACTGACTTTAGAACCTTTACTTGACCAACTTGGCCATTAGGACATAGTGAGATGACCGGCTTTGGTGCAGTCCGAAGTTGGTAGATACTCGATACTACACTCATTGAGGTTTGGCTTTTTGGGATATTTTGGTCGCCGTGAAAGAGGCTTGCGCTGAAACAATGCCCGAGAAGACAAACCAGTGATATTGGGATCCTTTAGAACCCGATTACTATTTCTAGGACAGGTTTGAGCCAACTAAACTTCAAGAGGGTACTTACCTATGAGACTCCATGCAAGCCTAAACCTAAGGACTTGTTTTCCTTGTTTGTATATATTTATTTGTACATAACATCATAAACATCATACTCATTCTCACTAACCATTTCAAGGATTATTGGGATTTATCTTTGTTCTATTTTGTAGGATATGGCTTCTATTCGCAGGAAAACCATTCAAGTCAATCTCGTAAGGATTCCTACTCAACTTAAAGAGTTAGCATCAAGGGTTCCTGAGAATTCTCCATTCACCGAAAGACATGGTCACCTCCTAAACTTGGTTATCTCCAACACTGATCAAGATATGATGAAGGTACTTATCCAATTCTTTGATCCTCTACACCATTGCTTCACTTTTCCCGATTATCAACTTGTGCCTACTTTGGAAGAATTCTCCCAAATCTTGAGGATTCTCATTCTCAATCAACTACCCTTCAACAACACGGAAAGAGATCCAAAACATGAAGAGATTGCTCAAGCCCTACACTTGCAACAATCTGATATCACAACTAATTGGGAAACAAGGAGTGGTGTCAAAGGTTTCTTGGCTAAGTTCTTATTTGAGAAAGCTCAAGATTTTTGGAACTCCTTGGACTTACAACCTTTTGAGGAAATTGTGGCCCTTCTTATCTATGGTGTGGTTTTGTTTCCAAATCTTGACCAACTCATAGATGTAAACACCGTCAAAATATTCATGTCTCGTAACCCGGTGTCTACTTTGTTAGGAAACATCTTACATTCTTTACACTCTCGCACTATGAGGAAGAGAGGTATCCTCGTGTGTTGTACTCCTCTCTTGGAAAGATGGTTTATTTCGCATCTTCCCCAATCTGTGTTGAAAAATGAGCAAGGCTCAAGGTGGTCCCATAGGTTGATGACGCTCAGACATTCAGATTTCATTGGTTTTCTCGATCCTTGGAGAATGTTACTATCGCCGATCGTTGTGTAGAATTCCCTAATATCCCCTTACTTGGCATTAGAGGAGGTATCACTTACAACCCTTGCTTAGCCTTACGACAGTTTAGTTACGCCCGAAGGGGTGGTCCACATGAGATACTTATCCAGGGAGTGTTATTTGACTACGAGAATGACGATCAAGATTTTTTCCAGAGGTTTATCCGAGCTTGGAGGATGGTGAACAAGGTTGATAGCAAGATGCTGGGACACAAGAATTCCATTCCCCTTGAGCCTTACCTTAAGTGGATACGAGCTCGAGCTCAGAAAATTGTGATGCCTTATCCCTCTATTTTACCAGTTATCATGGAGCCTGTGTGTGATACGGTGGGAGAACTGACTTGAGGTTTTGCGTTTGTGTTCGCAAATGTTTCGGTTTAGCAAGAGTCGCCACCGACTTTTTATTTTATCCTAAGGAAAGGTCAAAAAGCACAGGAAAGACCTTTGAGATGTTTTCTTGGGTTCGGGGAGTAGATTATAGAAAGGTAAGGTATTAGCACCCTTTATATCCATGGTTATCCATGGGCTCTTAGTTACTTGTTTAGATCACTTGCTTTGCTTTTCAATTGTTTGAAATGGTGCTCTTAAATTGTTTGAAATGGTGCTTTGTGTGTGGTTTTGAAAGATGTTTTGAAAAGAGGCCATCGTTGTGGCAACCTTTGTAATGATTCTTGTCTGAATGTATACAAAAGTGTTTTTGTCTTTTGAAAAGTTTCTAATGTTTGAAAGTAGGGTTTTGAAATTGTGTGGTGAAGTGTGTTTTGAAAGTAGCAAGGATGTTTTTGCAAGTTTTTGACCAAGTAACTAAGAGTTATCTACCCTATTTTACTCAAAGATCTTTCTTATGTTTTTAACCCTTTTTACAGTGTTGCTTCACCATTGTATTTGGTGAACAACCTTGTGTTAGGATGTTAAACGGGACAGGCGCGGGTCATCGTATAGACCATGATAGCAATTGTGTCAAGTATTTTTGGCAATTTTCTAGAGGGACTTGATCATTTTGTTTAGGCAACCTAGATAGCGTCACCGAGGGACTATGATCTTTTGTTTTGTTTTTGATTTGCCAAAGCACTTGACATGCATACCATGGCCCATTTTTGAAGGCAACAAGTGGATTGTAATCCTAGGGGTGTAAGTGTGCATTGTGTTTGTTTTTCATACATTTTTGTCTTTGATTAGGTCAAACTATTTGTTGGTTTTGATTTTGCATACAAACCCTAATTCTAATCATGGCATAATTGAAAGCATTTAAGTGCGTAAAAATAAATCTAAGCTATTACAACTTTGATATAGGGAGGGGGGTACAATTTTGAATAGGGGGTATTTGACAAGAAATATAAAACCCTAATTACTATTACATCCAAATTGAATATCAAATGCAATCAAAATTTAAATGTACAATATTTAAACAAAATGAACAAATATTTAAATAAAAATGTATTATGCAAAAAAAAGTTTTTATTTGTTCATGTATGCAAAAGTATTTTTTAATATAAAAGGTATAAAGAAATAAATAAAAGATTAATTTTATTTGTTTTTAGGGAAAAACCCTAATTTCTTAAGAAAATAAATATGATGTATTATTTATGTACAAAAATATGTATGAAAGTGAAATATATCTAAAAAGGTGTTTTTTAGTATAAATAATAATAAAAATAAAAAAAGTAATATTTTTGTATTTTTATTTCTTTTTATTTCTAAGTATTTAATAAAATAAAAGTGTATATATATATATATATATATATATATATATATATATATATATATATATATATATATATATATATATATATATATATATATATATATTTATTTATTAAATTTGTTAAGTAAAAAAATAAAATAAAATATTTACAAAAATACACCATATTCAAGAAAATATTTTTGGTGTGAATAAAAAATAGAAATGAAAAATAGAAGTATTAATTGCATTATTTTCAAGTTTAAACAAAACAATATAAGTATTTAAATTGTTTTTTATATTAGAAAAAATCAAATAAATATCTAATAAATGAAAAAAAATGTGAAAATATTTTTAGAGTATTTTTTATATTTGAAAATAAAATATCAAAGTCAGAAAAGAAATTAAAATGCAAAAATAATAAAAATACAAAGAAATGGGCCAGGGGGTGCTGAAAGTAAGCTGGGAGGTGTTGGAAGCAAGAAATCCAGGCCCAGCCCAGACTTCATCTTCTTCCTTGTGACAAACAGAAAAACGCGCGTGGCTAGTTCAAACCTGTATCTCCTGTTTCAGTGCTTTTTTGACAAAACTCAAAACATGAAACTTGTAGAGCATCAAACAACGATTTCAACCATATAAAACATTAAATCTAACTCTCAAAGACCAGAGAGAATTTCTATGGCCCTAATTTCTAACCTAGATTTTTCAGAAAGTTCATGGATGAAATTCTCCTAGCACGATTAATATAAATGAAAACTAAGCATATGTATGGTTTCAGGGCAATGAGTACAACATCTTTTATTCACAAACCTAAGGTTAAATGTTCCTAAATAGAGAGATAGAAGTTCATGAAATATTTGTTTCAGTTGAGTTCGAGTTGGACAATGCAGCAACTTTCAGTGAGGCCTGAGGTTCTTTTGAGCTTGCTTGATGTCCCCTGAACCTTTCCCAATGCTTAGTTTGTTTTGAACTGGCCTGAATCTCTCCATAGAACTCAACCTGCAAAGCTTCAAAGCAAAAATGGTGATGTGTGTAAATGGAGTTACAGTAGCTTGTGAATGGTCTGGAAAGCTTAGGTGTATTGTTTAGAATGTGTTTGAAGTGATTTGGGACAAAACGCACGAGGGGATTTGATTGTGGCTTGTGATTTGCAGAACTGGCCATGTTTTGGGCAGAAATGAAGATTTTGTGCTTAAGGGTGTTTGAGGGATGAAGGGCTCGTGTTTTTGGCTTACTATGATGTGTGAAACTTGTTTGAAAACTTTGCTTGAGTTCAATATATCAGATGTGTATGTTATTGACTTTTTGCACAATGGCTTGTTTTTTGAAGCAAAGATGTGAAGTGACCAAGCTATGGGCTGTACAGGCTAGCTCCAAGAATGCTTAAGTTGGTGTACTATGCCTGAGATTAGGGAACTTGTTTGCTGCAAGGAAATTAGTCCAAGGCTCAAGAAAATGCAAATTGACATAAAGTTGCCTTTATGAAAATGGAAGTGTCATCTTTATGCTTAAAATGGAAATGTTCAATGTACAATGCTCCCTTGATCAGAATAATGCCAATGTCCAATGTGTTTGCATTCAATTTTGGAGTGTAAATTGGTTTAGAGGCCTGTAATTATGTACTAAGCTAGTTTGGTCAGATTTGCAACTTGGTATGAACATGTATTGGCCATGGTTACAAAGTGAGTTTTTGCCAACTTCAAGCATTCGATTCTCCCTAACCACAAATGTGTTTGAGGAGTACTTGGACAATTTGGAAAGCTTCCAACATGTACTATAATCCATATTTGAAATGAAAATTGAGACTCCAATTGGAACCATGTGAAAAATGGCCAAGAAGATGGGTCGAAATCCTTCCTAAACTAGGGCAAAATTTCTCTAAGTTAAAAGTTTCAGGGACCCTTGTTCCAAAAATCATAACTTGAGATCCAATCTTCTTTTGAGAAAACTTTGTGAATCAAAGTTTTAGAATTTGTGATGGACTACAACTTTCATGTTGTAAGTTTTGTTTTAATCCATTTGCATCTTGTTGAAAATGTGGGGCAAAGTTAGGAAAAATTAAGAAAATTTCATAACTTAGAAAATTTCTAAGTTATGAAAATTTTCAATTTCAAACCCTAATTTGCAATTTTGGGTTTCTTGATGAACAAGTTTCATGATTTGACATATCTTGATGAAAAATGACCCTTGGCACTTGATTTTGATCAAAAAGTCAAAGTTTGACTTTTTAGTGTACAATCAAATTTTGATCAGTTGACTGAAAAATTCATCTGTCAATCCTATGCATTTGAGATATTTTGAACTTGTTGAATGGGTCAAGATGATTTCATTGAGTCCTTGAGTCCATGGTTGAAATTGATTTGCCATTGGATAGGTCAAACAGTCAAAAATTGCCTTTGTACAGTCAAAAATTGCCTTTGTACAATCAAAACCCTAAAAATGACCATTTTGCCCTTTTGGTGATCTGATCAAATTTCTTATGGAATTGTGATTCAAACTTGATCAAATGGTTCAAATGAGTTCATAATGTTGATGTGGGTCAAAATTCATGAGGTTTGACTGTCAATTGGCCACAATTGACTTTTTCCCCAATACAGCTGATTTCTAGGTCAACTGTCCAATTGATTGGGCAAAAATTTGATTCAAGGCTTGAAAATTGGTATGGGCAAACTTATGAGTCCAACATGAAGTATGAAAGTCACTTTGGGCATTTTAGGTCAAAACATCCCTGTGCAAACTCAAACCCTAATTTAGGTTAACAATGCAAGGAGGTGTCTTGAGCAGAGCAAACCCTAACTTGATCTTGAGTTCCAAGAGTCTTGTGATGAGAAATGTTGATGAAATGAGAGGGAAAATTTTGGGGTACAACAGTTTCCCCTGTTCAATCTTCTTGAACCTGAAGAGTTAGATTGGCAAGTTTGCCTTTCGTGACTCGAAGGTAACAGAGGACTGGACACCAGAGTGCCCGTAAATTTGCACTCGTCAAAATATTGTTGAGGGAATGGGCTTAAAGATGCCATTTGGAGATGGTAGAATCTTGCTGGAGATGGGCTTAAAGATGCCATCCAAAAATGTTTGTTGAACTGTATCTGGAGACTGAGTTTGTATGAGCAAAAGGATGACGTCCGTGTCTGGAGCGTATCCGAGCTGTAACTGTATTTGATCTTTGAATGAACATCAGAATGACTGCCATGTCTGGAGCGTATCTGTATTCTGAATGGGCAACAGAGAAACATCTGTATATGGAGCAACTGTGTGCTAGGAATAAGTTATGAATGAGTGGCAGAATGACAACCGTGTCTGGGGCGTATCTAGACTGTATCTGAAGTTGAGATCTGTATGAGTAGCAGAATGACTTCTGTGTCTGGAGTGTATCTGAGACTGTAATTGGGATATGAGTAAGTGACAGAATGACTTATGTGGCGACTGCACTTGGGAGAATCAAACCTCTGGTGTAAGGGTCAACATGGAATCCGTGTTTGGAGCGTATCTGAACTTGAAGTTGATAGTTGAATCCGAATGAGAGATAGAATGGTTGCCGTGTCTGGAGCGTATCTAGTTTGTATCTGATTGATAAAGTCTGAATGAGTAGTGGAATGACCGCCGTGTCTGGGGTGTATCTGTACTATATTTTGACTTGAAATTCTGAATGAGTAATAGAATGATTGTCGTGTCTGGGGTGTATCCATATTGTATCTAAACAAATCTAAATCGATAGCCTTTTAATCTTATCCTGAAAAGGGTAAAATGTTAGCTAAAACACAAAGTTATGTTGCATGATATGTATGATGCAATGAACTGTGTTTCATCAATGTTTATGATATATGAATGTAATGGACGTGCATGTAAGATGAGTAGCTGTCTTGTTGAGGAGAATAAATCCTTGATAACTAGAGATAATGAAATCTTTGACTGCTGTTGGGGAAAATAAATCCTGACAAATGATGAGGATTCAAAAAAATCTTTGAATGTTGAAGATGAGAAATCCTTGCTGACTGCTTGGGGTTTAAAGAATTCTGAATGTTGAGAATCAGAAATCCTGAAACCACTGCTGAGGATTGAAAATCCTTGGTGACTTGTGGGGATTTAACAAGGGCTTCGACAACTTCTGCGGGGAATTAGAATCCTTCATGACTTTCCCAGGAAATGAGGAAAACTCTGAAAATCTCTACTGCAGAGTTAAAACCTAGGAGGCTTCTGCTGGAGAAATGAGACCAAGAATCTTCGATCTGCGGGGAGATAACTCTGGGGAGAATGTTTACTCGGCCGGTGAAATCAGGAGCTTGGGTTGTACGCTAATCTACTGGGGAAGCATCCTAGTTGGGGATAAGCCAAGAAGTTAACTGTTATCTGGTTGGTTTTCAGACTTTTAAGATAGCCTGCTGGGGAAATTGGGGGAAGTTGAACAGTTCCCAACGGGGGTTGATAGTTGGAAATTTGACTTCGCTGGGGAAGAAGGTTTAGAATATTGTGGCTCCGTTGGGGATAGGTATTTCAGGGTTTTCGGGCTCCACTGGGGATCTTGAAATTTAACTCCGCTGGGGACACATACTCTAAGGCTTTGGCTTTGTTGAGGATCTGAACAATGTATTGTAGGGGATTTCTTCTGGAATGACACAAAGATATCTTCCTACACCTTCATCCTAACAGTAATTTTCCTTTCTCAATTTCGTTTTATTTGTAAGCAGTGATTATATTCAAATGCATATGCCTATTTAACAAAACTTTGGACGTTTTCAAATAAAACATAAGTGTAAAAAAGAAAGAAAGGCAAGCAAATTTCTGCACTTCGAACTATCTTTGTATTAACTTTTGTAAGTATCTTTGTATTAACTTTTATAAGTATCTTTGTACAAAGGAGACAGACATCCTAGTAAGAGAATGTTGCTGTAAAAATTGAAAAATTTTATACAAAAGAAAGATAGCTATGTGTAACAATTCCATGGGATTCCCATTCTGCCATAGCCTTCACAACTCTGAGTATCTTGTCCATTCGCTGCTTCGTCCGCCGATGATTGGATTGATCAGTAGCTTGGAGCTTGTTGGCAAAGAGCTTAATCTTAAAGTGATCCGACGAGACATAGTCATACGCTTTAATTCCCTAACTTTTACCTGGACCGCCCTTTCGGGTTTTCGATCCACCGGGAAACCCTTTTTTTGCCCAAGTCACCCTTTCGGGCTTTCAACTTTCCGGGTGTACAAATTTTTTGTTTATCCCTAATTTTTTCCTGAACCACCCTTTCGGGTTTTCGATTCACCGGGATGCCCATTTTTGCCCAAGTCTCCCTTTAGGGTTTTCAACTTGTCGGGTCGTTTTATGCGTAGTATCTTTTGACTATGTCTGCGTTCGCAGGGTGCGGCAAGTCGTCACCGTCCATAGTGGTCAGAATCATTGCCCCACCAGAAAAGATGCTCTTGATCACAAATGGTCCTTCGTAAGTAAGAGTCCACTTGCCCCTGGGATCACTTTGCGGCAAGATGATCCTCTTGATTACATGATCTCCGACTTGATATACCTGACGCCTGACTTTCTTGTTGAAAGCCTTAATCATCCGTTTTTGGTACGTCTGACCATGACAAACAACAATAAGTCGTTTCTCGTCGATCAAGTTAAGCTGATCAAGCCGGGTCTGAATCCAATCGTCTTCACTCAAACCGGTATCCTTCATAATCCTCAAGGAAGGAATTTGAACTTCCATAGGTAAAACAGCTTCCATGCCATAAACCAAAGAAAAAGGGGTTGCCCCTGTTGAGGTGTGTGCCATGGTACGATATCCATGCAGAGCAAACGGTAACATCTCATGCCAGTCCTTGCAGGTGACTGTCATCTTTTGAATGATCTTCTTGATATTTTTGTTCGCGGCTTCAACAACACCGTTCATCTTCGGCCGGTAGGGAGATGAATTGTGATGATAAATCTTGAACTGTTCACACAACGCGGTGATCATAGTGTTGTTCAAATTCGTACCGTTATCCGTGATAATCCTGTGGGGGATGCCATACCGGCATATGAGGTTCTGCTTGATGAAGCGGGCAACCACATTCTTTGTAACTGAGGCGTAGGAAGCTGCTTCGACCCACTTGGTAAAATAATCAATAGCTACCAGGATGAAGCGATGTCCATTGGATACCGTAGGCTTAATCTCTCCAATCATGTCAATGCCCCACATTGCGAATGGCCAAGGAGTTGTCAGAATGTTGAGAGGAATATGAGGAATATGTATCTTGTCGGCGTAGACTTGGCATTTGTGGCAAGTACGGGAATGTTGATGACAGTCAGCTTCCATGGTAGACCAGTAGTAGCCTTCCCTTAGAATCTTCTTAGCCATCGTATGTCCGCTCAAGTGGGTGCCAAATGTGCCACTATGTATATCAGTCATGATTAACTCTGCTTCAACCTTGTCCACACAATGAAGTAGAACACAATCATGGTTGCGCTTATAAAGGATACCATTTCTTAGGAAGAACTTGGCAGCAAATCTCCTTAAGAACTTTTTGTCATTGGCGGAAGCTCCTTCAGGGTATTCTCGAGTCTGGAGATACCCTTTTGATTTCATGAAACCAGGGTTGTTCCACTACTTCTTCAGTATTAATCTCATGACAGTGCGCAGGTTCGTCCATTCGCTCGATGGTGATTTGGGGAGCCTCGTTATCCCAGTTGAGTTTAAACATGGAAGACATTGTAGCCAGAGCATCTACTAGCTGATTTTCTTCTCGCGGGAAGTGCTCGAAAGTAATCTTCTCGAAATGAGGCAACAATGTCAAGACATGTTCTTTGTATGGGATAAGATTAGGATGTTTAGTATCCCACTCTACTTTGACTTGACTGATAACCAAAGCCGAGTCCCCAAATACGACCAAGGATTTGATTCCCAAGTCTATAGCAGCCTTGAGACCAAAGATGCAAGCTTCATATTCAGCCATGTTGTTGGTACATCTGAAGCAAAGGTGGGCAGTGAAAGGTGTATGGCAACCTTCCGGAGAAATGAGTACCGCACCGATACCATTTCCAAGTGCATTTGAAGCACCATCAAAGTACAGGGTCCATCGGGATCCTTGTTCAGGTCCGTCATACGGTCCGTTACCTTCAATGTTGTCCAATGTCATGATGTCCTCGTCAGGGAAGTCGAATCTTATAGATTGGTAATCTTCGACGGCTTGATGAGCTAGATGGTCAGCTAGTACACTCCCCTTTATAGATTTTTGGGTAGTATACTGGATATCATACTCAGCCAGGATCATTTGCCATCTAGCGATTCTTCCAGATAAAGCAGGCTTCTCGAAAATATACTTGATCGGATCCATTTTGGAAATCAGCAAAGTGGTATGAGTCAACATATACTGCCTTAGCCGGCGAGCATCCCATACCAAAGCGCAGCAAGTTTTCTCGAGCAATAAGTATCGAGTCTCACAGTCGGTAAACTTTTTGCTAAGATAATAAATGGCATGCTCTTTTCGGCCAGACTCGTCATGTTGGCCCAGTACGCACCCCATTGAGTTATCCAAAATAGTCAGATACATGATTAACGTTCTTCCTTCGACGGGTGGCATCAAAATAGGAGGTTCTAGTAAATACTCCTTGATCTTATCAAAAGCAACTTGACAATCATTGTTACATTCAACTACCTGATCTTTCTTCAACAGTTTGAAAATTGGCTCACAGGTAGATGTCAGGTGAGAGATGAACCTCGCGATATAGTTTAAGCGTCCCAAGAATCCTCTAACCTCATTTTCAGTGCGGGGGGCGGGCATTTCTTGTATGGCCTTTACTTTAGTTGGATCAACCTCAATGCCTTTGTTGCTGACAATAAATCCCAAAAGTTTACCAGACCTAACTCCAAAAGTGCACTTGCTTGGGTTCAATCTGAGCTTATATTCCTTCAACCTGGCAAACAGCTTTTGCAAATGATCAAGGTGTTCTTCTTCTGTTTGTGATCGAGCTATCATGTCGTATACGTAAACTTCGATCTCATGATGTATCATATCATGAAACAAAGCTACCATGGCGCGTTGATAGGTTGCCCCTGCATTCTTCAGTCCGAATGGCATCACTTTGTAGCAGAAGGTACCCCATTGTGTGACAAAAGTAGTTTTCTCCATGTCCTCGGGGGCCATTTTGATCTGGTTGTATCCCGAGAATCCATCCATGAAGGAAAATACCTTGTGTTGAGCTATGTTGTCAACCAAGATGTCGATGTGTGGCAGCGGAAAATCATCTTTAGGGCTAGCCCGGTTTAAGTCCCGATAGTCCACACACATTCTGACTTTGCCGTCCTTCTTAGGCATGGGCACAATGTTAGTGACCCATTGTGGATAGGAAGTAACAACCAGAAAACCAGCATTGAATTGCTTCATTACCTCAGCTTTGATCTTCTCGGACATGTCGGGCCTCATTCGGCGGACCTTTTGCTTGATCAGTGGAAAGTCTTCTCTTGTAGGGAGACGGTGAACCACGATATCTGTGTCCAATCCCGGCATGTCTTCATAGGACCAAGCAAAGATCTCAACATATTCTTTCAACAATTGCACTAAACGCTCTTTGACACTTGGTTCCAGGTTGGCACCCACTTTTACCTTTTTCTTGTCTTCCTCTGTTCCCAAGTTGATGGTCTTTAGCAACTCTTCATGAGGCAGAATAGCCCTCTCTTATTGTTGCAAAAGTCTGGCTAACTCTCCCCGCACTTCACAGTCTTCGTCAACTTCGTACTCAGCATGATTGACCAAATCTTCAGAGTTACCAAAATCTAAAGCAGAATAGTCACCCATGGAATCTGGAGTGGATGGGTACCTGCATTTGTGAGTGTGGGTGTGTGTAAGGGATATCCATCCTTAATCAAAACAAAATGCAAAAAGAAAAAAAAATGAACACAACAGTTTATAGATGAAAACTTCCAATGATTCATTAAAACATGGCATATGATAATGAAGAAAATCAAGCCCTTACAAATGGACCTATATGCCCCGGGTAAGGCATAAGGTGAAAATAGTGTACGAATTGTTTAGTTATTACAGACCAAAATAGGAAATTGTTCAAAGATAAATTTACTGGTTGATGAAGGTGATGGGAATAAAATCCTTTGCTTCCCAATTGCTTAAACCCCCTTCGACGGTTGGAAAGATCCAATCTTCAAATTTGTCCTCTTCATCATCATCTTCTACAGCATTAATTCCATGGTGAGTGATTTTGACGGGTGGTCCTCCAGCCTTGGAGCGACGCATAGCTTTATGGCCTGCAGCAGTAAACCCTAGTCCAAACTTGTCCGTCTTATGGGAAAAATCAGGCAGTTGCCCCCATACTGTACTCTTTCCTTCTTTGATTATAGCCTCTGCGTCCTTGAGAGATGTCATTCTAGATACATGCTTGGGAATAATAGGCACATCAACCATTGTCTTCGCAACTGCGACCTCAGGAGAAACTTCCTCAAAATGTTGGAAAGGCGTTTCTATGAACTCGCCATCCAACTCCACATAGAGGAAGGAGTTAAGGTGATTTATCATGTACTCTTCCTCTTTGTGCACCGTTATAATCTTACCCTGAACATGATATTTTAGCATTTGGTGTAAAGAGGAGGTAACTTCCCCAGCATAATGGATCCACGGTCTTCCCAACAAACACGAATATGAAGGACAGATGTCCATCACATAAAAGGTGGAGTTGAAAACTTTTGTGCCCACTTTGATAAGAATGTCAACCTCTCCGCGAACCATTCTTTTGGACCCATCAAAGGCCCTAACAACGATGTTACTGGGTTTGAAGGTCAATCCTTCGTAGTCTTAACGGTCTAATGCTTTTTTCGGCAGCACATTCAAAGAAGAAACGGTATCAACTAGGACATGGACGAGGGTGGTTCCCCTGCATTCAACTGAGACATGTAGCGCGTCGTTGTGTTTCCTTCCCTTGGGAGTCAAATCAGCATCGGAAAAACCAAGACCATTATCAGCAGTAAGGCTGGCCACGCACTCCTGAAACTGGTCAGCCGAAGTTTCTTGGGGCACGTGTGCCGCCTTTAAAAATTTTATCAGGGCCTTATCATGGGCCTCAGAGCAAAGTAGAAGAGCCAACATTGATATTTTGGAAGGGGTCTGCCCTAGCTATTCCACGACGTCGTAGTCACTCCTTTTGATTATTTTCAAGATTTCTTCCATTTCTTTCTGGGTGGTTTCGGGGATTACCACAGTCTGGGCCTTCATCCTGACAGGCGCTTCTAGTACCCCCTTGCCCTTATTGGTAGTATCAACAGAGGGTCTAACTTCCGGTACATCAATTTCTTCAATTATCGGGCCTTGCTCAGATGGCTTAACAGGCACAGAAGCTTTTGAGGGTCCGAAGACTGCTCGAGGGGGAGCAATCTCCGGAGAAAAAATCCGTCCGCTGCGAGTTATCTTGCTTGTTCCCGCAATGTTCCCTATATCAGGGGTTTCATCTTCAGAGTTCTCTTGGACTGATTCAATCTGTTTAATACCATGATAGAAGACTTCTCCGTCGTAGTTCCATGGTATCATCTTGCTAGATTGATACGGGACAGGCCCCGGCATGGTGATTTTTAATGGTACAAATTTAGGGTCAGGCGTAATCTTGACAAGCCTTTTGCAAGCCTTGGGAAGATTGTCGGAGATTATTATTATTGCAATGTCATTGGTTGAAGTAGCAAAAGTAGCAGGAGTAACATGAGTGAATGTATCAACAGGAGTCTTTTGGAAGAGTATCTCTTGGGTATCCATCAGGCGTTAGATACCTGATTTCAACATTGGGCAGTCAGCTCGTATGTTCAAACAAAAGTAACAGTCTTTTCCACAGCCTGGGAATATCCCGGCTCTCATCAAATTCTCTTTAATCACTGGTAACGGAGTCAAGAGGTCAGCAACATTGGTAACATGAAGGTCCTCCAAAACGGCATGAACATTATGACCGTGCTTGGGCATCAGAGCAGATATCACGTTGGGATTCTCAAGAGCATCAAAATCTACCTCCTTAGCGTCTATTAGGTCTTGGATTTTGTTCTTAAGCGCCCAACAATTATTGGTATCATGCCCTACACTGTCGGAGTGGTAAGCACATTTTGCATTGGAGTGGTAATATGGCGAAGAAGTATTAGGGTTCTTTGGCGCTTCCTTCAAATTGGTAAGATTCAGCTTTAACAAATGAGGGAGTACTTGAGCTGGCGTCATGTTGATTCGGGTGAACTGCCGTTGTGGCCTTTCTACCCGTTGTTGATTAGGTCTTGGTTGATTGCCGCGAGGTTGATCATTTGAAGAGTTTTGAATCATCACAGCCCCTACAGTTGGACGATGCTCGGTTCTTCCTTGACTTTTTTGAGAATAAACAGCAGAGTCTTCCTTCTTAGCTGGGAAGGCCTTCTTAACAGCAACGGACGCGGAGGTATCTTTCTAGATCTTACCACTTTTAATGTCGGCCTCGACCCTTTCGCCGGTCAAGATTAGTTCGGTGAATCCCACGGAGGAACTCCCAATTAAATGATTGAAGAAAGGGCCATACAGGGTCCCTAAAAACATGTCAACCAGCTCCCTATCCGACAATGGTGGCTGCACCCTTCCAGCCAGATCACGCCACTTCTGGGCATACTCTTTAAATCCTTCATTGGAAGCCATCCCCATACTTTGTAGGGGAGTACGAGTGGGCGCCAAATCAACATTGTATTGGTATTGACGGTAAAAAGCAGCAGCTAAGTCTTCCCAGTTATGAACCTCAGATCTCTCAAGTTGATAGAACCCGTCCAATTATGTGCCTGACAAACTGTCTTGAAAAAAATGTACCCAGAGGTCTTTATCAGATGAGTGGGGTTGGATCTTTCTGACATAGGATCTCATATGCATCTTTGGGCAGGACAGACCGTCATACTTAGCAAATGTTGGTACTTTGAACTTGGGAGGAATGACGATCCCAGCGACCAACCCTAGTTCTTCAAAATCTAAACCAGGTACCCTTTGCAACTCCATGGCTGCCAATCGATCCTCAAGATTTTTATATTTATCATCCGCCGGGGGATATTGTTGTTCGGAGTAGTCTTCATCCTCTTCCTCTTCTTCCTCTTCAACTTCAGATTCAGAAGGTACCGCAGCTCCTTTTCCTTTACCATCCCCTTCATCAGACGTTGAGGGGAACTCGAGAACTTTTCTAGCATTGCTTCTTCCAAAAGTGGCTACTCCGGGCCTTTTCTTCTTTTTCTCTTTATTTTTCTCCAACAGTGCTTTAAGGTCCTCTTGACCCATTGCTAAGGTCATGAGGAGTTTCTGGAATTGAGAATTTTGTGCTTGCAGATCCTTAACCGTCTGCTCCAAATCCATCTTGCTGAAATAAACAGCAGAAAGATAAGGAAACCTGGTGTGAAGACCTGTTTAGGCATATGATGAATGGTATGTTATTCATGTAATGCATTCAAGGATTCAGAAATTCAAATTTGTTGAAAACAAAAAGGAACACACATCATATTAAGAAGAAATTGTCAGTACATAAGTTCCCCATGGGAAAAATATTACAAAATTCTTAATGCAAAAAGACATTGCGCATCCTCTTTGGTGCGATGTAAGTGTTGAGAGTTTCCTCCTCATGAAGTCGGAGGGTAAGCTCCAAAACCTTCTTCTCACTGGCATAGAAGCTGGTTTCAAAAGTATTTCGTTCTTCTTTGAGTTAGATCCAATTCTTTTGTAATTCTTCCAATGACGTTGGCATGTCAGGATGTAGGAGGGTGTGTGGAACCTCTCCTTCCATAACAAGCTCTTTGATCACGGGGAGAATGTGAGGGTATGGTATCATAAGATTTTGGGCGTGAGTTCGTACCCATTTGAGATAAGGCTCAAGGGGGATGGAATTCTTGTGCCCCAGTGTCTTACTATCCACTTTGTTGGGCATCCTCCAAGATCTGATGAACCTTTGTCGAAGTCTTTGCGCATCGTTGTCGAAGTCAAAAACTAGGTCAGGAATCAGCATGTCATGAGGGCCATCCCTCCGAGCATATCCAAACTGTCTTAGCGCTAAATAGGGGTTGTAGGTAACGCCTCCCCTAATGCCAAGTAGTGGGACGTTAGGGAATTCCCCACAACGATCAATGATGATGACATTTTCTCTGGACCGAGAACACCAATGTACATCAGAATGTGTGAGGGTCATCAATCGTTGTGACCACCTTAAACCCTGATCATTCTTCAAAACTGATTGTGGAAGGTGAGAAATAAACCACCTTTCTAAGAGAGGAGTACAAAACATGAGAACACCTCTTTTCCTCATTGTTCGTGTGTAAAATGAGTGTAGGATGTCCCCAAGCAATGTAGGCACAGAATTCCGAGATATGAAAATCTTGACAGCATTCACATCTATAAGTTGATCAGGGTTTGGGAACAGGACCAACCCATAGATAAGGAGTGCCACAATCTCTTCAAAGGCTTGTAGATCAAGAGAATTACAGCAATCTTGTGCCTTCTCAAACAGAAACTTTGCTAAGAAACCCTTGACACCACTTTTGGTTTCCCAATGTCCTTTGATGTCAGATGGTTGCAAGTGTAATGCTTGAGCAACATCTTCATGCTTTGGTTCTTTTTCCTTACCGTTGTAGTGTAGTTGATGAAGAATAGGAATTCTCAGGAGTTGAGAAAATTCCTCCAAAGTAGGTACTAGTTGGTAATCAGGGAATGTGAAACAGTGGTGTAGGGGGTCAAAGAACTGGAAGAGAACTTTTACCAAGTCTTCTTCAATGTTGGAGTTGACCAAGTTGAGAAGCCTACCATGTCTTTCACTGAAGAGAGAATTCTCTAGAATCCTGGAAGTAAGCTCCTTGAGTTGAGGAGGGATTCTCACAAGGTTGACTTGAATTGTTTTCCTGCGAAGAGATTCGATGGCCTACAAAACAAGAACAAAGATGAAGATCCAAACCCTTGAAATGGTTAGTGGATGCATATGATGATTTATGATGTTCATGATGTATTCACAAGCACATGTACAAGCAAATCACACAAAACCCTAGTTTCAGGCTTGCATGAGGTTTCATAGGTAAGTACCCTCTTGAGTTTAGTTGGCTCAAACCTGTCCTATAAATAGTAATCGGGTTCTAAGGAGATCAATATCACTGGATTATTTTCTATGTTCATTGTTTTGGTTTAGCCACTTAACTGGCGACCAAAATATTCCAAGAAAATAACCCTCAATGAGTGTAGTATCGAGTATCTACCGACTTCAGACTGCACCAAAGCCGGTCATCTCACTATCCCTAAAAAAGGCCAAGATGGTCAAGTAAGGTTCTAAGAGTTCATTAGTGCTTCATGACATCACTCAGCGGCCTCGTATTCTCTTTGATTGACTCAAAGGCTACCGGTACTCACAAATGAGTCGCACTAATATAGCTATTGCTTCAACCATGTCGGTATACCCCACACAGTTTTCACAACGTATTGCTATTTACCTATGAATGTTTCCCAAATCTGGGTGGAGGATTCAAACCCAAACAAGTGAACCAAATGTAAAGCAATCAAAGCAATCAAGATAAGCATACAAAAGGTGATCTAAACCCTAAGGTTACTCCACTTTTAAATATGTCCCCAGCAGAGTCTCCAGTTCTGTGATACGGTGGGAAAACTGACTTGAGGTTTTGCGTTTGTGTTCGCAAATGTTTCGGTTTAGCAAGAGTCGCCATCGACTTTTTATTTTATCCTAAGGAAAGGTCAAAAAGCACAGGAAAGACCTTTGAGATGTTTTCTTGGGTTCGAGGAGTAGATTATAGAAAGGGAAGGTATTAGCACCCTTTCTATCCATGGTTATCAATGGGCTCTTAGTTACTTGTTTAGATAACTTGCTTTGCTTTTCAATTGTTTGAAATGGTGCTCTTCAATTGTTTGAAATGGTGCTTTGTGTGTGGTTTTGAAAGATATTTTGAAAAGAGGCTATCGTTGTGGCAAACTTTGTAATGATTCTTGTTTGAATGTATACAAAGGTGTTTTTGTCTTTTGAAAAGTTTCCAATGTTTGAAAGTAGGGTTTTGAAATTGTATGGTGAAGTGTGTTTTGAAAGTAGCAAGGATGTTTTTGCAAGTTTTTGACCAAGTAACTAAGAGTTATCTACCCTATTTTACTCAAAGATATTTCTTATGTTTTTAACCCTTTTTACAGTGTTGCTTCACCATTATATTTGGTGAACAATCTTATGTTAGAATGTTAAACGGGACAGGCGCGGGTCATCGTATAGACCATGATAGCAATTGTGTCAAGTATTTTTGACAATTTTCTTGAGGGACTTGATCATTTTGTTTAGGCAACCTAGATAGCGTCATCGAGGGACTATGATCTTTTGTTTTGTTTTTATTTTGCCAAAGCACTTGACATGCATACCATGGCCAATTTTTGAAGGCAACAAGTGGATTGTAACTCTAGGGGTGTAAGTGTTCATTGTGTTTGTTTTTCATGCATTTTTGTCTTTGATTAGGTCAAACTATTTGTTGGTTTTGATTTTGCATACAAACCCTAATTCTAATCATGACATAATTGAAAGCATTTAAGTGCGTAAAAATAAATCTAAGTTATTACAACTTTGATATAGGGAGGGGGGTACAATTTTGAATAGGGGGTATTTGACAAGAAATATAAAACCCTAATTACTATTACATCCAAATTGAATATCAAATGCAATCAAAATTTAAATGTATAATATTTAAACAAAATGAACAAATATTTAAATAAAAATGTATTTTGCAAAAAAAAGTTTTTATTTGTTCATGTATGTAAAAGTATTTTTTAATATAAAAGGTATAAATAAATAAATAAAAGATTAATTTTATTTGTTTTTAGGGAAAAAACCCTAATTTCTTAAGAAAATAAATATGATGTATTATTTATGTACAAAAATATGTATGAAAGTGAAATATATCTAAAAAGGTATTTTTTAGTATAAATAATAATAAAAATAAAAAAAGTAATATTTTTGTATTTTTATTTCTTATATATATATATATATATATATATATATATATATATATATATATATATATATATATATATATATATATATATATATATATATATATATATATATATATATATATATATATATATATATATATATATATATATATATATATATATATATATATATATATATATATATATATATATATATATATATATATATATATATATATATTATGTTAAGTAAAAAAATAAAATAAAATATGTAAAAAAATACACCATATTCAAGAAAATATTTTTGGTGTGAATAAAAAATAGAAATGAAAAATAGAAGTATTAATTGCATCATTTTCAAGTTTAAACAAAACAATATAAGTATTTAAATTGTTTTTTATATTAGAAAAAATCAAATAAATATCTAGTAAATGAAAAAAAATGTGAAAATATTTTTAGAGTATTTTTTATATTTAAAAATAAAATATCAAAGTCAGAAAAGAAATTAAAATGCAAAAATAATAAAAATACAAAAAAATGGGCCAGGGGGTGCTGAAAGTAAGCTGGGAGGTGTTGGAAGCAAGAAATCCAAGCCCAGCCCAGACTTCATCTTCTTCCTTGTGACAAAAAGAAAAACGCGCGTGGCTAGTTCAAACTTGTATCTCCTGTTTCAGTGCTTTTTTGACAAAACTCAAAACATGAAACTTGTAGAGCATCAAACAACGATTTCAATCATATAAAACATTAAATCTAACTCTCAAAGACCAGAGAGAATTTCTCTGGCCCTAATTTCTAACCTAGATTTTTCAGAAAGTTCATGGATGAAATTTTCCTAGCACGATTAATATAAATGAAAACTAAGCATATGTATGGTTTCAGGGCAATGAGTACAACATCTTTTATTCACAAACCTAAGGCTAAATGTTCCTAAATAGAGAGATAGAAGTTCATGAAATACCTGTTTCAGTTGAGTTCGAGTTGGATAATGCAGCAACTTTCAGTGAGGCCTGAGGTTCTTTTGAGCTTGCTTGATGTCCCCTAAACCTTTCCCAATGCTTAGTTTATTTTGAACTGGCCTGAATCTCTCCACAGAACTCAACTTGCAAAGCTTCAAAGCAAAAATGGTGATGTGTGTAAATGGAGTTACAGTAGCTTGTGAATGGTCTGGACAACTTAGGTGTATTATTTAGAATGTGTTTGAAGTGATTTGGGACAAAACACACGAGGGAATTTGATTGTGGCTTGTGATTTGCAGAACTGGCCCTGTTTTGGGCAGAAATGAAGATTTTGTGCTTAAGGGTGTTTGAGGGATGAAGGGCTCGTGTTTTTGGCTTACTATGATGTGTGAAACTTGTTTGAAAACTTATCTTGAGTTCAATATATCAGATGTGTGTGTTATTGACTTTTTGCACAATGGCTTGTTTTTTGAAGCAAAGATGTGAAGTGACCAAGCTATGGCCTGTACAGGCTAGCTCCAAGAATGCTTAAGTTGATGTACTATGCCTGAGATTAGGGAACTTGTTTGCTGCAAGGAAGAAGTCCAAGGCTCAAGAAAATGCAAATTGACATAAAGTTGCCTTTATGAAAATGGAAGTGCCATCTTTATGCTTAAAATGGAAATGTTCAATGTACAATGCTCCCTTGATCAGAATAATGCCAATGTCCAATGTATTTGTATTCAATTATGGAGTGTAAATTGGTTTAGAGGCCTGTAATTATGTACTAAGCTAGTTTGGTCAGATTTGCAACTTGGTATGAACATGTATTGGCCATGGTTACAAAGTGAGTTTTTGCCAACTTCAAGCATTCGATTCTCCCTAACCACAAATATGTTTGAGGAGTTATTGGACAATTTGGAAAGCTTGAAACATGTACTATAATCCATATTTGAAATGAAACTTGAGACTCCAAGTGGAACCATGTGAAAAATGGCCAAGAAGATGGGTCAAAATCCTGCCTAAACTAGGGCAAAATTTCTCTAAGTTAAAAGTTTTAGGGACCCTTGTTCCAAAAATCATAACTTGAGATCCAAGCTTCTTTTGAGAAAACTTTGTGAATCAAAGTTGTAGACTTTGTGATGGACTACAACTTTCATGTTGTAAGTTTTGTTTGAATCCATTTGAATCTTGGTGAAAATGTGGGGCAAAGTTAGGAAAAATTAAGAAAATTTCATAACTTAGAAAATTTCTAAGTTATAAAATTTTTCAATTTCAAACCCTAATTTGATATTTTGGGTTTCTTGATGAACAAGTTTCATGATTTGACATATCTTGATGAAAAATGACCCTTGGCACTTGATTTTGACCAAAAAGTCAAAGTTTGACTTTTCAGTGTACAGTCAAATTTTGATCAGTTGACTGAAAAATTCATCTGTCAATCTTATGCATTTGAGATCTTTTGAACTTGTTGAATGCGTCAAGATGATGTCATTGAGTACTTGAGTCCATGGTTGAACTTGATTTGCCACTGGCTAGGTCAAACAGTCCAAAATTGCCTTTGTACAGTCAAAACCCTAAAAATGACCATTTTGTCCTTTTGGTGATCTGTTCAAATTTCTTGTGGAATTATGATTCAAACTTGATCAAATGGTTCACATGAGTTCATAATGTTGATGTGGGTCAAAATTCATGAGGTTTGACTGTCAATTGGCTACAATTGACTTTTGCCCCAATACAGCTGATTTCTAGGTCAAATGTCTAATTGACTGGGCAAAAATTTGAATCAAGGCTTGAAACTTGGTATGTGAAAACTTATGAGTCCAAAATGAAGTATGAAAGTCACTTTGGGCATTGTAGGTAAAAACATCCCTGTGCAAACTCAAACCCTAATTTAGGTCAACAGTGCAAGAAGGTGTCTTGAGCAGAGCAAACCCTAGCTTGATCTTGAGTTCCAAGAGTCTTGTGATGAAAAATGTTGATGAAATGAGAGGGAAAATTTTGGGGTACAACACTGTGGTTGAAGGAGATGTTCCCTACACCATCCTCCACCCCGACATGCCAACTTCTCTCGAAGACTTGCAAAAAGGATGGATTCAACTTAAGGAAGAACAAGATACTTTCGAGGCTCAATTCTATGCTAGTGAGGAGAGGGTCTTGGAGCTTACGAAGCAGCTACAAGAGCAAAGTGTGAACTCCTATCTCGCGCCGAATAGGATGCGTTCAGTCTTTTTATCTTAGAAAGTTATTTTGTAAACCCAAGAGGCATGATGTAATCTTTCTTGAATTGTTTAATGAAAATTAACGTTTGTTCATTTTTTGTCTATACAAATTTAAATCTCATTAATCCTTGAAATAATTTGCATATACATATTCCATGCATCATAACATGCCAGGTTTTCGCATAACAGGTCTCCTTATCTTTCTGCTGTTTATTTCAGCAAGATGGATCTAGAGAAAACTGTGAAGGATCTCCAAGCCCAAAACTCTCAATTCTAAGAGACTCTATTGGCCCTAGCCAAGGGGCAGCAAGACATGATGGCTTTGCTGGCAGTTAAGAAGAAGCCCAAGAAGAAAGCTCTACTCAACATGGGTAGAAGGTTCAAGGAGACAGTCTGTCAGATTCCAGTAGGAGAAGACTCATCTGAAGAGGATGAGAACCTGATTGGTGAGGTCAAGAGTACTCAGGCTGACTGTGTTAATGATCAAGCATCTGATGATGATTATTTCGACGAGTAGTATCCAACCGCCAATATCAAATATAAGCAGTTAGAAGACAGATTGAAAGCTGATGAAATCCAGGCCGTCCCCGGTTTAGATTTTGATGATTTAGGTTTGATCTTTGGTGTAGTCATTCCCCACAAATTCAAAATACCAATCTTTGCAAAGTATGATGGAGTTTCTTGTCCAAAACTCCACTTGAAATCTTATATGCGCAAGATACAACCGCACACTAACAATAAGAAGCTTTGGGTTCACTTTTTCCAAGAGAGCTTGGCTGGAACGTAACTTGAATGGTTTTATCAGTTGGATGGATCCCGTATCAATACTTGGGAGGATTTATCTACCGCATTCTACCATAAGTATCAGTATAATTCCGACTTGGCGCCAACGAGGGTTCAGTTGCAAGATATGACCGTGGGAAATAATGAAGGATTTAAGGAATATGCGCAAAAGTGGAGAGACCTTGCTAGTAGGGTTCAACCACCCTTGACTGATAGGGAGAAGATTGACATGTTCATGGGCACTTTATCTGGTTCTTTCTTTAATTTGTTAGTTGGTTGCTCTTCTTCTGGTTTCATCGAATTAATCTTAACCGTGAAAGAGTTGAAAGCGGTATCAAAAGTGGGAAGATCTCGGTGGCATCCACCTCCACTTCCAATCCTATCAAGAAACCTTTTGCTGCAAAAAAGGAAGTCAATGTTGTGTATGGGGCAAGGGCCCGTACCAAGAAGAATGATCATCCGTATGTCAATGCCGTATGAAACTCCAATCCAAATCCTACTCCAAGACCATGTGCAAATCATCAAAGTTTTGAAACTCCGAGAAGACAACTTACAAGGTTAGGCATGTCACTGTCTCAAGCCCTTCAACATTTTCTAAAGGCTATTTTAGTAACATTACGTGACCCTTCTGCAAACCCTGATACCTCATCACCAAAGTATAATCCAAACGCTAAATGTTCTTACCACTCAAGCAGCCCCGGGCACGAGACTGACCATTGATGTGCCTTGAAGAACAAAATTCAAGATTTGATCGATAGCAAAACTATTGAGTTTGATCCTCCTCCAACTCCGAATGTAATCACCGCTCCAATGCCGAAGCGTGACCAGGGTGTTAATGTTGTTGAAGATACAATTTTTGTTGCCTCTGTTAAAGAATTGACTACTCCGCTGAATATCATAAAAACAATTTGTTGAAAGCTGAGATCTTCCCTGGCTGTGTAAAAGATTGTGTGTGTTGTACAAGAAAACTCAATGGGTGTGAAGGGCTGAAGAAAGGCATTCAACGCCTGATGGATAGCCACGAAATTCTATTTGAGAAAACCCCACTTGCCAAAAGTTTGATTAACAAATGTGAATACCTCTCCATTATTACCATCTCAAACAAGCCTCTTAGGATCACCTCCAAAGGTCCTATTAGGATTTCAAATGAACCCACTGTTGCTCCCTTAATAATTACCAATCCCGGACCAATTCCCTATTCTTCAAACAAAGTAGTACCATGGAATTATGGTGCTGAAGTATTCTATCATGGGATTAAACAAGACGTTTGGATCGAAGAAGAAGAAGATGATAATGTTGGTAACATAGTTGGCTCAAGCAAAGTAACCAGAACTGGGAGAATATTTTCACCCAATATCTCGCCACCAATTGTTACAAAGGCTCCCATTCGTGTTACTACTTCCAAACCAAGTACCTATACAAGAGGGAAGGAAAAGGTTATTGAGCTGGTTGTAACTGAAATACCCTCCAAAGACATTGTTGATGAAGAACCCTCCGCTCGTGAGATGGGCGAGATCTTGAAGATAATAAAAAGAAGTGACTTCAAGATTGTGGAATAGTTGGGGAAAACCCCTTCTAAGATTTCAATGTTGTCATTGTTGCTTTGTTCTGATGCCCATGCTCGGACATTAATCAAGTTCCTGAAAAAATCTCATATCCCCCATGAGACAACAACTGAACAATTTGAGAATGGCGTGGCTAGCCTGACGGCTGATAATGGCTTGGGATTTTCAGATACTGACTTGACACCATTAGGGAAGAACCACAATAAAGCTTTACATGTTTCTGTCGAGTGCAAAGGGACCACCTTAGCACATGTTCTAGTCGACACTGGTTCTTCTCTGAATGTATTACCCAAGGGAGCGTTAGATTGTCTAGACTATGAAGGTTTAGTCTTGAACCCAAGTGATATCATTGTAAGGGCATTTGATGGATCAAAGAGGACAGTTCATGGGGGAGCCGATTTTCCAATCAAAGTGGGCTCCCAAATCTTCAACTCCACCTTCTACATTATGGACATTTGTCCTGCCTATTCTTGTCTATTGGATCGCCCACGGATCCATAAAGCTACGGAAGTAGCCTCAACTCTCCATCAAAAACTCAAATATCCTGTTAAGGGAAGAATAGTCACCGTCTGTGGAGAAGAAGAGTTTATGGTAAGTCACCTTAACTCATTCAAATATGTAGAGATGGATGGAGAATTCATTGAAACCCCGTGTCAAGCCTTTGAGGTTGTACCACCAATGATTGTTGCTACCAAATGTTCATCTGATGAGTCTAAAGCTGTTAAAGTCGTGCCAAAGATGGTTTCAGTCAAAGATGCTCATGCGACAATTGAAGAAGGAAATTGTGATACTTAGGGGTAACTCCTTGATATCCCATTCAAAGCGGACAAGTTTGGTTTGGGCTTCACCGTCAAAGCTTGGAAGGAAGTGAGGCGTGCTCGTGCTGGAAAGCCACCTCTCCGCACTGGAAGCTATGAAGTCAACATTGTGGGTGATTTGAATGAAGAAGATGCATTTGAAGATTAGGTGTACCCCACTACAACGGAGCTGAAGAATTGGCATGCAAAGGACTTTATGCCCATCTCCTTCATTGAGGAGTAATCTACTTGCTATTGCTTTTCTTTCTATTCAAGAACATTTTGTATGTAATATTCAACAATGACTTTTAAGCCATGTGCCTGTCCCAGGGCACTTTGGTCCATTTGTCAAGGTTTTTATTTATGTTTATCTAATCATATGATCATTCAGTACATTTGACTCTTTTGCATTCAAATATTTGTGTTCATCATCTTTCTTTTCTTTCAAATACATTTTCAAAAATAGTCATGTATCTTACATGCACACACACACACATTCTTGCAAGTCCTCATCCACTCTGGATCCTATTGCCATTGACTCTACTATTATCGACTATAACTTTGAATTCCCAATCAACCAAGCCGAAGACGAAGGCAAAAAAGATTGTGAAATACCAGGAGAACTAGCCATACTTCTATTATAAGAGGAAAAGGCTATCCAGCCGCACGAAGAGTCAGTTGAAGTCATCAATCTGGGTATTGAGGCAGATTAGAAGGAAATCAAGATCAGCGCTAACTTAGAAGACAGTGTCAAGAGCAGGTTGGTTCAGATCTTGCATGATTATGTGGGAGTATTTTCTTGGTCTTATAAAGATATGCCTGGGTTGGATACCGACATCGTAGTTCATCGTTTGCCGACAAAAGAAGACTGCCCTCTCGTCAAACAAACGGTTCGTTGCATGAGGCCTGATATGTCTGAGAAGATCAAAGATGAAGTAATGAAATAATTTGATGCAGGATTCCTAGTTGTGACATCCTATCCCCAATGGGTTGCTAATGTGGTGCCAGTACCGAAGAAAGACATAAAGGTTCACATGTGTGTAAATTATAGGGATTTGAATAGGGCAAGCCCCAAGGATGACTTCCCTCTACCACACATTGACGTCTTGGTCGATCATACTGCTCAGCATAAAGTATTCTTATTCATGGATGGCTTCTCAGTCTATAATCAAATAATGATGGCTCCCGATGACATGGAGAAGACAACTTTCGTCACGCAATGGGGCACCTTCTGCTACAAGGTCATGTCGTTCGGATTGAAGAATGCAGGGGCAACATATCAAAGAGATATGGTATCTTTGTTTCATGACATCATACATCATGAAATAGAGGTATATGTGGATGATATGATCGCCATATCATAAACTGAAGAGGAACATCTCGATCACCTGTACAAACAATTCGAAAGGCTGAAAAAGTACAAGCTGAGGTTAAACCCTAACAAGTGCATGTTTGGAGTACGATCTGGAAAGCTTCTAGGTTTTGTTGTCAGCAATAAAGGCATTGAAGTTGACCCTGCCAAGGTGAAGGATATCTAAGAAATTCCAGTCCCTCATTTTGAAAAGGAAATCAGAGGATTATTGGGTCATCTCAATTACATCGCCCGCTTCATATCTCACTTGACTGCTACTTGTGAGCCAATCTTCAAACTTTTGAAGAAAGACTAGGTAGTCAGATGGAATGATGAGTGTCAAGCTGCCTTTGACAAAATCAAATAATATCTACAAGAACCTCCTATTCTCATGCCTCCAGTTAAAGGAAGACCCCTGATCATGTACTTGACAGTACTAGAGAATTCTATGGGGTGTGTTTTGGGCCAACATGACGAGTCTGGCCGAAAAGAGCATGTTATTTATTACCTGAGCAAAAAGTTTACCGACTGTGAAACCATATATTCACTACTCGAGAAAACTTGTTACGCTCTGGCATGGGCTGCTCGTCGGCCAAGACATTATATGTTGACTCATACCACTTTGTTGATTTCTAAAATGGACCCAATCAAGTACATTTTCGAGAAACCTGCCCTTTCCAGACGGATAGCCAGATGGCAAATGATCTTAACCGAGTATGACATTTAATACACTACACAAAAAGCCATCAAAGGAAGCGTACTAGCAGATCATTTGGCCCATCAAGCTATGGATTATTATCAGTCTATGAACTTCGACTTCCCTGATGAGAACATCATGCTAGTAATCGACTCTACGAAACCTGGACCATATGACGGACCTGAACAAGGATCCCAATGGACTATAGTCTTCAATGGGGCTTCCAACGCCTTAGGTAACATAATTGGTGTTGTGATCATCTCCCCTGAAGGTTGCCATACTCCATTCATTTCCATACTATGCTTCGATTGCACGAACAATATGGCCGAATACGAAGCGTGCATTTTGGGTCTGAAAGCTGCCATTGATTTGAGGATCAAGCATTTAAATGTGTTTGGGGATTTCACTCTAGTGATTAGCCAAGTAAAAGGAGATTTGCACACTAAGCACCCTAATATCATCCCTTACAAGGAACTTGTGCTATCCCTAATTTCTTACTTCGAAGAGATCACCTTTGAGCACTTCCCTAGGGAAGAAAATCAGTTGGCTGATGCTTTAGAAACCGTGTCTTCAATGTTCAAGGTCGGATGGGACAAAGGAGCCCCTATGATTAAAATCGAGAGATTCGAAGAACCTACGCACTGCTGTGAGCTTGACACTGACGCGGAAAAGCCATGGTACCATGAGGTGATGAGATACCTTGAAGCACAAGAGTATCCAGAGGGAGCATCTTTCAATGACAGAAAGCTCTTACGAAGATTTTCAGCTAAATTCTTCTTAAGTAACGAAATATTGTACAAACGCAACCAGGACTCCACTCTACTCCGATGTATGGATAAGAAGGAGGTAGAGGAAATCATGGAAGACATGCACGATGGACTCTTTGGTACTCACTCAAGTGGACATATGATGGCCAAGAAGATCTTGAGAGCTGGCTACTATTGGTCAACAATGGAGACTGATTGCCATCAACACTCTAGGACTTGTTACAAATGCCAAATCTATGCTGACAAGGTCCATGTGCCTCCTATCCCTCTGAACGTCATGACTGCTTCGTGGCCATTTGCAATGTGGGGCATTGATATGATTGGAGAAATCAAGCCAAACGCTTCCAACGGACATCGCTTCATTTTGGTCGCTATTGATTATTTCACCATGTGGGTCGAAGCCGCCTCTTTTGCCTCAGTCACCAAGAATGTGGTAGCCAGATTCATCAAACACGACCTCATCTTCCGCTATGGTATTTTCGAAATTATCATCACCGACAATGGGACAAACCTTAACAATGCTATGATTACTGAGCTTTGCACTCTGTTTAAGATCATGCATCACAATTCATCTCCATATAGACCGAAAATGAATGGCGCAATCGAAGCAGCCAACAAAAATATCAAGAAGATTGTGCAGAAAATGGTAGTAACCTATAAGGATTGGCATGAGATGTTGTCGTTTGTCCAACATGGCTACCGCACTTCAGCGAGGACATCAACTGAGGCAACTCCCTTTTCTCTAGTCTATAACATGGAAGCTGTTTTTCCAGTGGAAGTTCAGATTCCCTCGCTGAGGATTATGAATGAGGCAGGCCTAGGCAAAGACGAGTGGATTCAAACGAAATTGGATCAGCTGAACTTGATCGACGAAAAACGATTGGTTGTTGTTTGTCATGGTCAGGCGTACCAAAAACGGATGATCAAGGCTTTCAACAAAAAGATTAAGCCTCAAGTATATCAAGCTGGTGACTTCGTGGTAAAGCGCATCATTCTACTCCAAGGCGACCCCAGAGGAAAATGGACTCCCACCTATGAAGGGCCATTTGTTGTCAAGAGAGTGTTCTCTGGCGGTGCCATGATGTTGACTACCGTGGATGGTGAAGACTTCCCACATCCTATAAACGCGGACATAGTTAAAAAATACTACGCATAAGAGACTCGCTAGGTTGACACGCCTAGAAAAAATAAGGGCATCCTGGAAAACCAAAAGGTTTGGGCAAAAATTAGGGATATATGCAAAAGATTGTACACCCGGTAAGTTGAAAACCCAAAAGGGTGACTTGGTCAAAAATGGATATCCTGGTGGGCTGAAAACCTGAAAGGGCGGTCCAAGCAAAAGTTAAGGATTGAAAGCATATGACTATGTCCCGTGGAATCACCACAGTCAACTTTATTACCAAGGTTCAAGTTCAAACGGTCCAAGATCAATCTAATCAACTTCTATCAACGGCAAGGGGCATTCAAAGACATTGGGGCAATAGTAGAGTTGGAAGGCAATGAGATTATTTCACATGGCTATTTGTTTTTGTTTTCAATTTTGTTTTCCTTTCGATGATTTCCTCTTACTAGTATCTTCGTCTATTTGTATAGAAACACCTATTCATGGGCAAAATATCAATACAAATATACTTTGAAGTGCAAACTTTCTATCTTGGTTTTGAATGCAAATTTGTCCAATGACTAAAATTGAACAAACATATGCATATGAACATAATTAAAATTGTTTGGCACATGTGACCTAAGCAGTAACAAGCACCTCTTTAATGTATATGGAATATCCCCACAGAGTTATTTCATTAACATCATCCTCATAAAAGTTACCCACAAAGTTTCTTTGCATAGGCTAATCTCCAGCCAGAGTCTCAATATCTTGGAAGCTCTCTCCCCAGCTAAGTTGATCCTACAAGTAGAAACCTTATGGATCCTTCCTAAAAAGAACTCACCTCTTCAGCAGTTTGTCAACAAGGTTTATTTCCCCAACAAACAACGAGTAGTATAACTCCCTAGTCAAGTACAAAATTCCCCAGCTTGGTCTATCTTCTCCAGTTGAGCCTGTTATCCCCAGTTGAATATACCTCCCCGAGCTGAGTTTGTCCTCCCCGAGCTGAGTCTACATTCTTCAGCTTGAGTTTGCCTTTCAAATTATTGCAAATCATAGGGCTACAACCCCTAATCCCCAGTAAAATCATCAACAAAACCTTTACTATCTCCAAAAGATACTATGAAGACTGGACCCGACCAGATATTAGCATAATTTTCAAGTTACTATGAAGCCTGGACTCGACCAGATGATAGTCAACTTCTCAAGTCACTACAGAGTCTGGATATGACCAGATAATAATGTAATCTTTCAAATACTATGAAACCTGGACCCGACCAGATAATAGTTTAACTCTTCAAAATATAGAAGAACCTAGACTCAACCAGACCAAGGTTTGACTTCTTTTCCCTAGTAGAGTTTGCATCTACCCCAAAAAGTTTTTGTGAAGCCTGAATCCGACCAGATAGCAACTACCCTCAAAAATTCGTTGTGAATCCTGGAACCCGACCAGATAACAATTAAATCCCCAAACAGTTTATTGTGAAACCTGGACCCGACTAGATAACAATTAATCTCATCAACCTCAGAAATCTGCAAAGCCTGGACCCGACCAGATATCAGTTTTTCGAGCAAGTTATTGTGAAACCTGGAACCCGACCAGATAACAACTAACTACGATCCCCAGAGAGACACTGTGAAGCTTGGACCCGACCAGATAATAGTACAACTTCCCAAGAACCATGAAACCTGGACCCGACCAGATAGTAGTTACCACTTCAAGTTACTGTAAAGCTTGGATCCGACCAGATAACAGTTAAATTCCTTATCCCCAATAAGTTGTCATGAAGCCTGGATCCGACCAGATAACTGTTCAATTTCAAGAAATTTTCTGCAAAGCCTGGAATCCGACCAGATAACAGTTAATTCATTTCTTCCCTAGTAAGTTACCGTGAAGCTTGGATCCGACCAAATATCAATTGAGTTCCTCATTCTCAGCAAGTTGTGAAGCCTGGATCCGACCAGATAACAACTAACATTCAAGAGATATTCCCCAGCAGAAGTATCCTTTCAACAAAGTTTGAAGATATGTATATCCTTCATCCCCAATGATAATCAGGGATTTAACCCCCCAGAATTTCCTCAGCGATAATCAGGGATTTATTTTCCCGGACAAAAACATACATCTCACGTTCATACATCATAACATGTACATACAAATGCATTTAGCATAATACCACATCTGGTGAATATCATTCATACATCTGCATTTTACTAACTCATTTTCTCATAGGTAAAACATCAAGTTTTAGTATAAATTAACAAGAGATTTATGCTGATACTTCTTCCAGTGTTTACCAACATTCCTCCAAATGGCATCTATAATCCCATTCATAATCCATCTTCGAGTGCAAATTTCTGGGCACTCTAGTGTTCAATCATCTTTCACCTTCAAGTCACGAATGGCGGATCCGCCAATCTAACTCTTCAGGTTTAAGAAGATTGAACAGGGGCAGCTATTATACCCCAAAATTTCCCTCTCATTTATCAAGTAATCTCCCACAAGATCTCCTCTGGTTCAAGACTTCACTAGGGTTGATCGGCTCAAGACACCTCCCTAAGCATTGATGACTGAAAATTAGGGTTTGAGATTATACAAGGATAAATGGAATTTTAGTGCCCCATATTCCAGGGATCATTTTGGACTCTCAAGATTTCTCATGACAAGTTTAAAGTTTTGGATCACATTTTTGCTCAGTCAATTGATCAATTGACCTAAAAATCAACTATATTGGGGAAAAAGTCAATTATGGTCAATTTACAGTAAAACTTTATAATTTTTTTGTCATATCAACATTATGAACTCATATATGTCATTTGATCAAGTTTGGACCATAATTCCTCAAGAAATTTGATCAGATCATCAAAAGGGCAAAATGGTCAAAATAAGGGTTTTGATTGAGAAAGGGAAATTTTTTATTTTTGACCTAGCAAATTATTATTTGGTTTGAGACATGATATCAAGGTTTCAATTGAATCATTTTAACCTAATGGCATGACTCAAAACATTGTTCAAGATCAATTGATTGATAGTTGATTTTCAATCAACTGATCAAAAGTCAATTGTACACTAAAAAGTCAAATTTTGACTTTTTGGTCAAAATCAAGTATCAAAGATCACAATTCATCAAAACATGTCAAAATATGAAACTTGTTCATCAAGAAATCAAAAAGTCAAGATTTCATTTTGAAAAGTCAAAAATTTCTAAAACTTAGAAATTTTTCTAAGTGTTGGAAACTTCATATTTTTTCACAACTTTGAGCAAATTTTTCACCATGACGCAAGATGATTCAAAGGAAACATTCAACATGAAAGTTGTAGATCTCAATGAGATCTAAAACATTTCAGAATAAAACTTCTCCTAGAAATTCATGGATTTCAAGTTATGATTTTGTGAATACATGTTCATGAAACTTGGAAACTTAGTGAAATTTTGCCCTAGTTTAGGCAGGATTTTAACCTCATTTAACGATTTCCAGTTTTTAGGTATTTTTATTGAACTTCTATCTCATTATTTAGGAATTGTTAGGCTTGCATTTGTGAAGATAGAATGTATATATCATTGCCTGAAACTATACATGTCCATAGATTTCATTTATGTTGCTTGAGCATGGAGAATTTTGAGTTTGAACTTGCTGAAACATTTAGGCCAGAATTTGGTACTTTCATAAATTCATCCTTATCTTTGAATGTTAGCTTAAGTTAGTTACATGGTTGGATTCATGGTGGAAAAATGCACAAGTTTCATGTTTACACTTTTGAAAATGGTTGAGAAATGAACAAGTTACAGATCCTTTGGCTGGAGGTTGAAGATGAAGTACAGTCAGGGCAAATCTTGTATCATATATTTATTATTTTGTTTAAGTTAACGGATGTATCACCACCCCAGTGGTTAAAGCGCGCGCCTATTACCTTAGGGACCTGGGTTCGAGCCTCAGTGGTACCCTTTTGCCTGTTTTTCATATTTTCAACTTTTTTTTTATTTTTGTTTGCAGCGCTGGGCCTCCAATTTGGGTCTGGCTATTTGTTTGCTGACTTTTCCCCCTGACTATGTTTACACCTCTGGCCTTTCTATTATTTTTATTTCTTTTTATTTATTTTATTTATCATATTAATTTTATTTTTATTATTATTATTATTATTATTATCATTTTTATTAATAAAAATCCAAAAATATATTTTTATTTATTTATTTACATATTTAAAAAATGTTCATTAATATTTTGTTTTTCTCCATAAAACAAAAAAACCAAAATATTTTCTTTTAACAAATTAATTCTTTTTAGTAATAATTAATGTTTAGACTTAGGTTAATTATCACATTATTTTCTTGTAAATTAAAAATTAATTTAGAACTTAGATTTCTTTTTAATTAATCAATTCTCATGATATTTTCATTATTTATAACCTTTTCAAAAAATAACCCTAAAAAATCAATTTTAAATTAATTTCTTTTCTTAATTAGTTTAAGTTCATTTTAGTTAATTTTTTATTAATTATTTTCTCAATTAGGTTTAGGTTAAAACCTTTCATAAAATCAAACAAAAATCATTTCTTTTTCCATTTTGCATTCTTGCATTTTTTATTCAATTCTTGCACATTTATTCAATATGGTTGTAATAGTTAATTAGATTTAATTTTCTTGTAAATCCTCATTTGTAAATTTGTATACCCCCTCCCCTAATGATGTAATAGCTTAGTATTTTTATTTTTCACAATTTAATACTTTATATATAAATTCTAATAAGTTAGGGTTTGTATGGAAAGATTAAAATCAACAAGTTAGCAAATCCTAATTCAAAGACAAAACAATGTATGTACATCAACACACTTACACACTTGCGCCCTTAGGGTAATTCCACTTTGTTGCCTTACCAAAATGGCCATGTTATGCATGTGGGGTATCTTATAAAAAGAAATAAAAAAATACAAGATCATAGTCCCTCGTTGATGCTATCAAAGTTGCCTTTCAAAATGATCTTAGTCTCTCAAAGAGAATTGCTAAGATATTTCACAACATTGCTATCATGGTTATACGATGACCCACGCCCGTCCCTTTACATCCAAAGATAGGGCTTCTTACCAAATAAATGATAAGATAGCAATATCAAAGGAAAGGAAGAAATGAACTAAGACTTTTGAGTAGATAGATTGTTCCTAGTTGCTTGCTCAATTTCAAATCAAACACTCTTGCTTATTTTCAAAACAAACACTAACACTTTCAAAAACATTTCCAAAACTTGAAACATTTTCAAAAACTCAACACTTTGTATACATTCTTACGAACGAAAACTATTACAAAGTTTTCCTAAACGATGGCGCCTTTTCAAAATACTTTCAAAAAACCATACAAAGCACATTTTCAAACAAAAGCAAGTGATCTAGCAAGCAACTAAGAGCCCATAGATAAATATGGATGAAAAGGGTGCTAATACCTTCCCTTTTCATAATCTACCCCCCGAATTCAAGAAATAATCTCAAAGGTCTTTCCTGTTCTTTTCAGCCTTTCCTTTTGGATAAAAGAAAAGTCGGTGGCGACTCTTGCTAACCGCAACATTTGCGATAAAATGCAAATATCCCAAGTCAGTTCTCCCACCGTATCACACCAAGGATAGTAACTAATTAGTCCAAGTATCATTAATGCTTTTTATGATTCATGTTGATTATTAAGTGTCTTCAAAAGGAAAAGAAAAGCTCAAGTGAGCAAAATAAAAATGGCATAAGAATAAATGCTTAAAGTAAATGGTACATAAAGCTTAAAAATAAAAGCATAAAGTAAAGTCAATTGTTAGAAATTAGTGGTTAGTTGGATGACCATCTTGAAACTTGCATTTGGAACTCATTAGAGGATTGGTATAACCAAATCCTCCACACAACAAGTTGCATTTGCTTTTTATCAAGTATATCATCCATTTTGGAATCCTCAAAAGTAACATTTAATGATTAACGATGTTTAAGTGATCCGCGTTGAACAAAAGTGATATAGATCCATTATAGGATTGGTAGAACCAAAGCCTCCACACAATGAATCTCAAGATTATTGGATCAAAGAGATCAAATTAACATACTTGGGCTTGTAAACATAGGTTTGGGCCACGAAGGATCATTTATTTGAATCAGGACAAAATTTAGCGCTATGTTAAGCAATCGTAAGTAGACTTATGTAGAAGTCGCACCTATTTTGTGGCCGGTCAATAGCAATCTATGTACTTCATGTTTGTATAAATGATATAGAGATCATCATCCCTTAAAATGTATCACAATTAAAAAATAAATGGATAATATAAAGAGGGAGGGGAATGATAAGCTAATTTGGATCACTACCTCAAATTTCTTTCATATTTAAATTCAACCACTCATCTAGATGGATTAAAGCACAAAACATATCATTAATCCAAAGCACCAAAAATGAATTAAATAATTCACTCTTTGATAGATTTGAATTGATGCACATTTATCCAACTTCATATACACCATAAAATCCATTGAATTTAAAGAGAAATTGGATATTTAAAATTGCAATCCAAACCAACAATCAAAAGGAGTGAGTAGAAAAAGCATTTTGGATCAAAACAGCCCCAAAACAAGGCAAAAAATGCATTTTGTTTCTGTGCAAATCGATTGCACTACAGTACAAATCTATTTGCACAGTGCTTTTTTTCAAAGTTTTGCGTGAAATGATTATGTGCAATCGATTGCACCAGAACATCAATCGATTGCACACTGTTACAGTAGGAAAAACAGCATTTCAAAAGGCCAAATTCTTATTCAAACTTTCCATCAAATACCTTATGATCATGGATCCAATTGCGCACGAAAATTTCATCAAATTATGAGAAAATAGCACCAATGGAATCAAAATACAATGCTCAATGAATCAACCCAAAGATCAACAAGAGATCACATTGTGAAAGATGGAAAATCCAACTTACCAAATGTAGATCTAGAGAATTATTAACACAACTTCAAGAATTTGCTTCAATTCAACCACAAGAATCAATTACCCTAGCTTGGATGTAGAGAATTGATGAATAAAAAGTTTTTGGATGAAGGTTTAGCTCAAAGATTAGTAAGCTTCAATGCAAAGCTTACTAACTTTTCTTGAAAATGGAGCTTTGAGTGGATTTGGTATATGGAGAGAATTGAGAAATTTTTTAGCAAAGTGATTTTGGCTATCAAAAGCTTGAAATTTGAATGAAATGAGGGCTCTATTTATAGAGTTTGGGATTGGGATTAGTGGTAATTTGGTAATTGATTCTTGGAGCCAAAATTTGAATTAATGACATAACTTTCAAAAATTAGAGCCAAAATTTGAATTAATGATATATCTTTCAAAAATTAGAGCCGAAATTTGAATTAATGAATATTCTTTTAAAAGATGAAAAATTGGCACCAAAATTTGAATTAATGATATATATTTCAAAAAATGAAAAATTGGAACCAAAATTGACAAGCTTGAAATTGCTGATTTTTTTCAAATTTTCACTCTGTGCAATCGATTGCACTCTAGCAACAATCAATTACATCAGTGTATTTTTTCAAAAATGGTGCAAAATGCACTTTGTGCAATTGATTGCACTCTAGGAGCAATCGATTGTACAGTGAAAAAAATGAAATTGTTTAATTCTTTTTCTTTGCAAATAGAGATTTTAGGGAAATAATACCGAAAAACCTTATTTGTCAGATGCTTTGACTCGGTACCTACAAAACAGAAATATTCAAAGACATGGACAAATATTTTTGTATTTTGATTAGAAGTTAGTCAACAACACAAGAGAAAACTTAAAGATAGGATGCAAATATGATGAATTAAGCTATTTATTAATGATTGTTATCAAATGACAAAATATGATATGAAAGTGCGACTGAAAAAATTAGGGGCAAAATTTAGGGTACAACACATATCAACTTGCCTCTTCGCCATGGCCTTCATTTGTCGTTGTTTCTCTTGCATCATTGCCTCCATTTGGGCTTTCATTCCCGCCTCACATTGCGATGACTCGCATCTCTCCTCATTTAACGCCAATTGTCTTACGGTTTCAAATTGTTCTGGGGTCAAATTTGGTTGATGTGATCCCCCTTCCCCATCTCTAACTCTTTGAAATAGAGTTCTATCCCTACTTCTCAAGGTGCTAGCCAAATTTCCACCACCAAAAAAGCAACCGTTAGGGCCTTTTCCGCCAATGACTTGATCCCAAATATAAAAGTCCACATCTGGATGAAGCGGCTCTCCCTCTCCAGGAGTATATTGAGGATTATGACTCAGAAAATTTGCGAGCAATGTATGATAATCCTCCTATACATACAATTAAAAATAAAAAAATTAAGTTAAATATTTAATAAATTAAATTAAATTAAATTAAATTAAATTATATTATATTATATTTAAAAAGTTGCCACGTGATTTTCATGCCACGACTTCTCAATTGCCCCGTGATTTTCACGTCACAGTTTCTCAGTTGCCACGTGAAAATAACGACACAAAATTGTCATTAAATAAAAAAATATAAACAACAACGTAAATTAAATAACTTACGAAAGCTTTTAGAGTGCGTTCGTCAACAAAATTCCCGGTTTTCTTTGCCCGAGTCTTTTTAACCAACTCAATCATCAATGGAGGTCTCCCTAAATTCTTGGTCTAAATAATAAAAAAATTAACATTAATTAATAAAATATGAATCAAAATATAACTTAAAAAGTGGTAATATTTACCATGCGTGAACATGCTCTGCGGTACTTATACTTCCAACTGCATTAACGCATCCCCCTTTTTCAGATGTCCTCATCCTCTTAAAATTTTCAGATTCAGCCTGAAATTCGGGTGAATTCCAATATTTAAGAAGTTCCTCAAAAACCTCTTTCCCTATCCAATTGGGATGGATACCCTGAAGTTCCCAACGCTCTCTAACAGGACGCATTATGTCAGAAATCGTCTTGAGGTTCTGCCATAATATTTGTTTTTATCATCTTCTCGTTCAATGGGTCCCACACACATTTTTCCTACAATATTGTATGACATTAAAATAAATAGTTAGATAATTATAATGAAATAGTCATTTAAATAACAATAACTCAAAAATAAATTAATTATACCTTAAATTTATTAAACCAAGCTTCTTTATTGTTGACATCTTTGAAGGTCTTCCAAAATTCTTTATACATCTGCTGAATTATATAATTTATAACTTTGGGAACAATCTGACTCGGCAAGAAACTAAACAATAATAATTTGAATTAGTTAGATTAAATATAAATTTATATTAAAAATGAAAATGCATTATCTTAAATAAAAATTTATAAATAAGAAACTTACGAGTTTCCTTCGGGCCAAATTCAAAATCTCTCGTCAATGACATGAATCTCACTCAGATCATCATTGCATCAAAGATCATTTCCATCCAAAAAATCATCATCATCCGGCTGCGCATGATCATCCTCACGTGCAGGTACATGTGTGGGATGTAGGGTGCAGGATCCTCCAGTCTGTGTGGGATGTGGGGTGCGGGATCCTCCAGTCTGTGTGGGATGTGGAGTGTTGGATCCTCTAGTATACTGGAAGGATAAGGGCATCTGTGTGGGATTTGGGGTGTTAGATCCTCCAGTCTACTGAAAAGATAAGGGCATCTATATGGGATGTGGGGTGCTAGATCCTCCAATATGCTAGAAGGATGATGGCATCTGTGTGGGATGTGGAAAACTGGATCCTCCAATATGCTGGAAGGATGAGGGTATCTAGGTCTACAAGAAAAGAAAACCAGGTGGCCTAACAAAAGGTGGTACCCCATACGGGCTAGTAAAAGAAGAAGTCCCAGATGAGAATGGCATATTCTGAGAGGAGAGTAATGGCACAAAAGGCTGAGTACTGGCCATAGACATAGGATCGACCTGACTCTGCGGGAGAGGGCACGTGGCCGACTGAGGTGCCTCACATGTTACTAACCTCGGGCGTTGGGACTTTTTACCACTATCTTTACTCTTATCAATTCGAGGTGGCATTTTACCTATTTATATAGAATACACAATTAATATATATATATATATATATATATATATATATATATATATATATATATATATATATATATATATATATATATATATATATATATATATATATATATATATATATATATATATATATATATATATATATATATATATATATATATTCATCAACAAAAATACTAAATTTGAAAAATACATTCTCTTCAATACATATTCATTAACATATTCAATATATGATTCTTTATACTCATCAATATATATTCATTAACACATTCAATAAATATTCATTAACACATTCAATAAATAGTTCATTATCCTAAATCTTCATGCTCGTCATCCATATCATTCTCATTATCTGATGTGATATTGTCCTCGGATCCAAAATATTCATCATGCTCTTGTCCATATTATTATCAACCAAAAATATAGACGCATCAACTTGATGTCCCTCAACCACAGTATCAGAAATTTTTTGTAATTTGTTCATCTGCAATCACATCATTAATTTGCTCAACTTCATCAACTTGGTAAGCAACATCTTCCACTGGATCACCAGTTTCAATATGACCCGGGGGTTTTGTTTTTATTACAACACACCATCCTCGTTTACATGGTACAAATGAAGGATAAGGAACATAATAAACTTGCCTAATAATATGTGACATTATTAAAGGGTCATACTCTTTGTATCTCCGATCCATTTGAATCTCAATAGTACCATATGACTTATCTATTTTTATGCCTCTAGTTGGATCATACCATTCACAAAAAAACAAGATAACTTTATTTTCCGAGTCCAAGTAATTGTATACCAACTTGTAGATATGTTTAACAAAGCCATGGAAGTCATCTTCACCGCCATATGTAACTCCTTTTACAAATACACCACTATTTATGGTTTTTTTTCCCTTTAGTCCATGTCTCAGTGTGAAATTTATATCCGTTCACGAAGTATGTGTGCCATTCATTTGCGCTTTGAACAGGGCCTTCAGACAGGTTTCTCAAATGGAGTATTTCTGGAGTCAATGCAACAATGCTAGACAATCTCTCCTTAAACCATGCTGGAAATTGAGCTGAATGACACCGGATGTTGATTGTACACTAACACTATGAAAATAGGCGATGTTAAATTCCCTAATAAAGAAACACACTATAAGTTTCAAGATAATAATTTTTATATTAACACTGCAAATAAAATTAAGCAGTTGGGGTATACTTACTCAAGATATGGTTTAACTTCAACGCAATTGACCAAGACACAGACATGTGCAGATTGCTATTCTTTTTGGGTCAACCAATGCACACCCTTCTTTCCAGAGGGACGACCTGGACGCCCGAAGACTGATAAGGTGAATTGACTTCTCTCGTTGACATTTACAGGATTCTGTATGATTCTAGGAGTTAACATCAAGTGATTGAAATAATGACTGCAAAAATGTGATGTTTCCCGATGCAAGTAATTTGCACATATAGATCCTTCAACTCTAGATTTATTTTTCACTGATCGCTTTGAATCACCCATGAACCTTTAAAATGGATATATCCACCTATATTGAACAGGTCCACCAAGATAAGCTTCATATGCAAGATGTACAGGTAGATGTTCCATGGAGTTAAAAAAACCAGGCGGAAATACTTGTTCCAACTTACAGAGAATGAGTGGAATGTTTCGGTCCAACTTAATGATGCCATCCACTCTTAAAGTGGACGCATAAATATCTCTAAAAAATTGACTAATTTAAGTTAGTGGATTAAGCACATGTTTGGGTAGTGAACCAAATGTAATTGGTAGCAATTGTTCCATAAAAACGTGGCAATCATGACTTTTCATACCATGCAACTTCCCAGTATTGGCGTCGACACACCTTGCTAAATTTGAAGAATACCCATCCGGCATTCTTAAATCTTTTAACCATCAACAAACTGCTTTAGCTTCTTGGGAAGTCAGAATAAAATAAGCTTTGGGTTTTAATAATTTTCCATTCGGTTGAGGCTTCAACTCCAACTCTTTCCAGTTACACCAAATTTTCATGTCCTGACTAGCCTTCTCGTTGTCTTTTGTTTTGTCTTTAACATCCATCACTGTTTTAAATACATTATCAAAAAAATTCTTCTCAATATGCATAACATCAAGATTATGGTGCAAAAAATTATCTTTCCAATATGGGAGATCCCAAAATATACTTCTTTTTGTCCAATTGTGTCTGACTCCATATCCTTCAATTCTACATGCTTTGCTAGTATCTGTAAATTTTGGTAGTTCACAAACTTGATTCCATATATCACCTAGTGACAATCGAGGCAGAGGTAGATCTAATACTCGTTCGTCTTTTTTAAAATTTGTCTTGTTTCTTCTATAGGGATGATTTGTTTGTAGGAATCTGTGGTGATATTCAAACCACGAGCTTTTCCCCCCTTTATCCAACATAAACGCTTTGGTGTATGCCATGCAATGTGGACAACCCATTTTGCCATGTGTACCCCAACCAGAAAACATGCCATATGCTGGAAAGTCATTAATACTCCACATCAAAGCAGCTCGCAAAGTAAAGTTTTGTTTATGGGATATATCATAAGCCCGTTCTCCAATCCACAACCTCTTCAAATCATCAATTAAAGGTTGTAATTACACATCAATTTCAGCATTTGGACTGGACGGCCCTGGAATGACGCACGTCAAAAACATGTATAGTTTTGTCATGCACATCTCGGGAGGGAGGTTGTAAGGAGTTACAATAACTGGCCAACAAGAATACGCACTTCCCGACGCTTGCACATATGGGGCAAAACCATCAGAGCATAATCCAAGCCTGACATTTCTAGGTTCTGCAGCAAAATCATGATGTGTCCGATCAAAGTGCTTCCATGCCTCGCCATCAGATGAATGTCGTATAGTGTCTGAACTTGTTTGGTTTATATGATGCCATGTCATTTGACTTGCATTGTGCATTGAAGCAAACATTCTTTTTAAATTTGGTATTATCGGAAGATAAAACATGGACTTTACTGCTACACGATTTTGCTTTCTATTAATGGCTCTACCGCGAACTTGATATCTTGGACTCTTACAAAACTTGCATTCCTCCAACAATCCATCTTGAGTACCAAACTCGTTGTCATAAAACAACATGCAAACACTAATGTAACAATCAATCTTTCTTACTTTTAAACCTAACTTCGACACCCACTTCTTTACATCATAAAAACTTGTAGGCAAGTTATCTTTTGTTGCGGTGGAATCCAACATCAGTTTTGCGAAATGCTCCAAACACTGATCAGGAACATTCCAATTTGACTTGGCGGCCAATAATTTTACACACATTGATAACTTTGAGTCTGATGACCCCTCGAACAATGGTGTATTCATCTCATTCAAAAACTGATAAAATCTCTGCGCTTACTCATTCGACAACTCTTCCCCGTCAAAATCTTCAGGTTGATCGTATGTCACGCTCACACCAAAAGCATCCTCAACCATCTCACTGATCAGATTAAAGTTTTCCTCATATTCCATAGGCGGTCGACTACTTGAAGCATGCGTGTTGCTAGTATCTGGTATGTTACTCGGAAGTTCTTCACCATTATATATCCAAACCCAATCATTTTCAATGAAACCCCATCTATGCAAATGACGTGCTACTTCTTCTGGCTCACTAATTATTGGTCTACATTCACATTTAAGACATGGACACCTGACTCCTCCTTCGCTTCGACAACATTCCTGAGCAAACACCCACGTGATAAACTCATTAACTCCTTCTATAAAATGGGGTTTAAGTGCACGTCTTCCTGAATAGAATCTATCGTACATCCAACTACAACCATACTGATAATATTCCATACTTCACATTTATACAATTATTGTCTTATTATTAATTATAAATAAACATTTAACTATAGTAACTATAACTAAATTTTATATATATATATATATATATATATATATATATATATATATATATATATATATATATATATATATATATATATATATATATATATATATATATATATATAAACTCCTTCAACTTCTTGTACAACCCTTTTGTTGAATCTTCCTTTTAATCTCTTCAATTTCTTGACACAAAAAAAATTCAGTCAATCATAAAACATAATTAACCTAAAACAAAAATATTAAAAATAAATTGAATAAATATTATACCTTTGTTACAAAATAAATTTGGAATTGATGATGAAATTGAGATTTGATTATGGAAGAATGGAAGAATAGAGAAGAGGGAAAGAAGAAAACAGAAGAGAGAAAGAAGAAAAGAAAGAGGAGGAGAAGAAACACAATTGTTTCTGAAAACTGAGCGTGCAAGTATAATAGCCAATCAGCGACGTGAATATCACGTCGCAACCTTGCCACGTGATATTCATGTTGCAATCTTTCCACATGATATTCACGTTGCAACCCCAAGGTTATAATTTTAAAATAAACCAATCAGCAACGTGAATATCACGTCGCAACCTTGCCACGTGATATCCACGTCACAACTCCTCAAACTATTATATTTTTACATTTAATCTACATATTTCAGAATGATTTAGAATGGCATCTTGTCAAAGTTCCCTCTAAATTAGTTGCGACATGTTTAACACATCACAACATATTTTTTTGAAATATTTAAACTTCCCTCTTCAAAATGCCTGCAGCTTTAATATTTTTTTATTCAACTTTTTATGTTGTGACGCGTTTCCCACGTTGCAACTTTTATATATAAAAAAACAGACTGGCACAGATTATGCTTTAGTTTTGTCATTTAATTTATAAAATATTGTAGTGACGTGATTATCACGTTGCAACTACTAAATTTTAGTGACATAATAATCACATCACTAAATCACGTCGCTGGAGAGTATATTTCTTGTAGTGGAATGGGTCTTCAATTAGGGTTTGGTGCTTATCAAAGAAGGTTGGTTTGAAAAGGTCTCAAATTACTTTCATGGTTCATAATAGGTCCTCAATAATTCTTATGTCAAGTTTCAAGTCTTGCATCACATGTCGGCTCAGTCAATTGCTCAGATGATTGAAAATCAACTGTAATGGGTAAAAAGTCAATTATGGTCAACATACAGTCAAACTTCAAGATTTTTTGTCAACATCAATATTTTGAGGTGATATTAATAATTTGATCAAGATTTTATCATGATTCCTCAAGGAAATCCCTCAAATCATCAAATGTCAAAAATTTCCAAAATTAGGGTTTTGATTGAAGATGACTGATCATTGACTGTTGGTGTAGTGCATGACCTAATGGCTTAAAGTATGACCTCAAGGGCTAAAATACAACATCTTTACATAATTACATGGCTCAAGACATTTCCAAAGAGGCAAGTGATTGATAGTTGAAGAAATTGAATCAATTGATAAAAGTCAACAGTCACACAAAAGTCAAATTTTGACTTTTTGGTCAAACATTGGAATTCAACCAATCAAGAATCATCAAAACATTCAAAATTATCAAAGTTTGTCATCAAAAATCAATAGAATCAAAAGGTTCACAAAAGTAGAAAATTTGGAAAATTTTCTAACACTTAGAAAAAATTCTAAGTGTTTTTGTTCTTAACAAAAGTCCTAACTTCATAGCCATTTTTCACTAAGATCCAAGTTGATTAAAAGAAAATTTTCAACATGAAAGTTGTAGGGGTTGATGAATTCTACAACTTTATCAATGAGGATTGATTTCTAAAAAGTGCTTGGATTAAGTGATATGAGCCCGTGAAGTTGTGATATTTTTTATCCAACACTTAGAAATATTTTTAACAAGTTTTGATTAGTTTTTCATCTAAACTTCTTGGCAAATTTCCACCAAGTTCCCATTTGATTTAGCCAAAGCAGTAAACATGAAAGTTGTAGACAATGTCTCAAGATTTCCAAAATATCCAAGAACACAATTTTATCATTCTTGAGCAAGGAGAATCGAAGAGATGAAGTTAGATATTTCGTGCTTGAATTTCAAGTCATTTTGTGAAGAACTCAAGAGAAAATCTCGTAACCTTACCATGAAATCCCACTTTTCAGGCCATGTTACTTCTAAATCTCCACATAATTAGAGATTTACATGAAATTATGGTGCATTACACAAGAATTTGAAGCTTTATCCAATTTATCGTACCATTTTTGGATGAAATTGCAAAAAGCTCCATATCCATTTACATAAAGATCACTTTAATCACAAATTCCAATCCTTGAGCCTCTAACTTGTTTATTCTGATCACACTCAACGTGAATGCTCAGAAGCAACATCTTTAAGCCTACCAACCACCCTACAATGCATTGGAACAATGTTTCTTCAAAGTTACTTCAAAACTAAGTTTCCAAACTACAACTTCTGATCTTACAAATCTAGTTGTTTCAACCTCCAAAACCTCTTGTCTATAAATAGAGAGATCATTTGCAAGCTAATACATGATTTCACAAGTCCTTAAACACCCTCAAATTCTCTCAAACTCAGAATCACTAAAAAACCACCATTGTTGCACATTTGAAGCTTCCAACACCCAACTCTCAATCCACAAATGTGTTTTCCCTTTTTATCATTCAAACATCATCTATACATCATATAGAAGCCATTCAAACCCCTGTTACACCTCTGTAACACCATTTTCATCATCCTCTAAAATCCATATCTGAAGCTTTCACATTGACTTGGTTGGAGTGATTCATCCACTTTCAGCACCAAGTAAGCATTGGAACACGTTCAGGGAGGTCCAAGGAAGCTTAATCAATTATTACATTACTTCTGTAACATCCAAAAGAAGCATTGGACTTTCACTTTAAGAGGTAAGTTTTCTAAACTGTGATATCTTGATACAAGCATCTTTAGTGCATACATTCTAAAGAAAAAATGTAGATATCAATGCCCTGAAACTAACCATGTCCTTAGTTTTCATTTATATTGCCTGTGTGTTGAGAATTTTAGTTCTGGCCAGTTAGGGTTCGTTTTTAGTACCAACAGGAATTCACTTTAATCTTTGAGTTTTATCTTAAGTTAATGGCATGATTTAATTCGTAGTGAAATTTAGAAAAACTTTCATGTTTACATTTTTTTAAATGATCGAGAATTGAAGGAGTTAGAAATTTGAATAATGTTGTTGTTGTTGCTGGAGCGAGGAAGAAGATGAAGTTCATCTTCCAATTTTGAAAACAAGTTTATTATATATTTACTAGGTGTTGTTTCATAATCGGATGAAACAGCCATCCCAGTGGCAAGCATGTGTGTGTATAGGGTGTTAGTATGCCAGGGCAGGGGTTCGATCCCTGCCTCTGGCATTTTATTTTCAACATTTCTCTTGTAGATAAGGTACAACGCGTAATGATGCACCCCCTTATCAACACCATCAGATCATCATACAGTCAAATTCTGCGCTCCAGATCAGCGCCCTCACCATGAGCCCTCATGGATCTCCCCCACTGGATCTCAAAAACCGCCTGGGCTCTCTTGTTATTGGGCCTGGAGCTTTGCTTTCTAACCCCCTAAATTTCTTTTACTGCAGGCCCATTTTACTTTTTTATTTTAATTAACTTTTTTTCTTTTCTAAATCATTTTTTTTATTTAATCATAAAAAATCATTAAAAAAATTAGATTTAGGTTTTTAATTAATTAATTTAATTTTTTATAAATGAAAATTAATTTAATTTAATAACTTTAATTTTATTTTATTAATTAATTAGAATTAGTTTTTATACTTCATTTATTTTTCTAAACCAAAAAAACACAAAAATACTTAGAGTTCTTTAGGTTTTAATTAATTAATTTAATTTTCATAAATAAAATTAATTAATTTAATTACACTTTGTTTTATTTTAAATAATTAAATTGTAAATTAAATAGAACTAGGTCTAATTTTTATTTCACATTTATTTTTCTAAACAAAAACAACAAAATCTTTTCTTAAATGCTTAGAAATATTTTAGGGTTTTCTTAAACATTTTATCCTTTTCACCACCTTCGCGCACTTTACTTTCGCATTAATATTTTCCAGTATTGTAATTGCTCAATGGTCTGTAATAACTTTAATTAGGGTTTACGGCTTTTTCATCCTCATTCACAAATTTATACTCCCATTCCTGAGGCATTGTAATAGCGTAGAACATTTAAATTCCATAATTCACTATTTTCCTTATTACTGTTAGTAATTAGGGTTTGTATGGCAAGATTAAAATCAATCATTAGAAAACTTAATCTCAAAGATAAATACTTGAAATCAAAACACTACGCACACACGCACCTCTAGGGTGACCCTCATTTGTTGCCTCAGATTTAAAATAGTCATGTCCCTCGAACGTGGGATGCTTTAACAAAAACTGGCGATTAAAAGATCATAGTCCCTCGATGACCCTTTGATGCTGCCTTCGGTAAACGATCTTAGTGCCTTACGACGATTGCTAAAGCGTCCTATAAGTTACCTTATATGACTGTACGATGATCCACGACTGTCCCTCACATTCAATAATAGGGCCTCTTACTAACCAATGGTAGGATAACACTATCTAAAGGAGGAGGAAAAGAACAAAGACTTTTTTAGTAGGTAGAGTGCTCGTAATTGCTTGCTCACAAACTAAAACAATTTTCACATCTCACACTTTCAAAAACAACTGCTTTCAAAACACTTTATCACACTCTTGAGGACTGATACAAGGGTTATTATAAAGTAGACTTCCTTACATTAGCATTTTCAAAATATCTTTTCATAAAACAACACTTATTTTTAACAAATATTTTCAAAACAAACATTTTGTATACATTCTCAACGAATACGAGAATCATTACAAAATTTCGGCACTTAGGCATTTTCAAAATATTTGCAAAACATACACAAACACAAAGCATTTCAAAAGTGAGCTAGCAATTAAGAGCTCGTAGATAACTACAGATGAAAAGGGTGCTAACACCTTCTCTTTTCATAACCTATCCCCCGAACTCAAAATTCTCAAAGGTCTTTCATGTTCTTTTCACCCTTTCCTTTATTGGATAAAATAAAAGTCGGTGGTGACTCTTGCTATCTGCAAAATTTGCGATAAAACGCAAAACCAAAAGTCAGTTATCCCATTGTATTACAACAGGGTAACTGGTTAATAAGCTGAATACTAACTGGTTGATGTTAATCGAACCTTGTCGTGCTTTATAGGGCTGCTTATGAGTTGTTAGTAATTCAGACGTATGAACCGTTTTGTAGGTGTAATGACACAGTTTAATTGATGGCATAGTTAGGCTAGTTTGAATGAAGTGATTGAACCAATTTCTAGATTTTTTGTTATAAACTGGTTTTATGAATGGAACTGTGTTGGCATATTAATGTTGAACTTAAACTAGTTGTGTATTGGTTTTTTTGGGATTACTCATAAAGCAATTTATTATTCTGCTTTAGTCATTGGATTTAATTGCTTTTTCTGTTCTGATTTTGTAGTGAACTGGACTGATTTTAATGTGGATTGTAATGTATGGGCATTCTGGTGCAAGGCGGTTTATAGGTATACTTGGAAACATGTTTATTTTCTGTTCTGGTTTATGGTTAGTGTATTAGGTTTTGAATTGATGTTAACGAGTTAATCAATATGGTAGTGAACTGATTTATTTGGAAACTGGTTAGTCGAAAATGCTAGGAAATCTATTAGTGTTAGCTGAAGCAGCTCTGTGGCTTATACGATGCCGAACTGGTTTATGGTGATTTGGTTTCTTGAACAAAATGCAGGGCTGCCCATTTACTTGAATGAAAGTCGGGTTTAATTTTATGGTATTGGCGAAGGGAATGAGAAGAGAATTCCCAGGGCATGTGCATTGCTAGAAGTTTGAGAAGTGAGCAAGGATTGAAGATAAAATAGCATGAAGATTGAAGATGTACGGCATAGGTTTAGGATAGTAATTTTGTGAAATTTGCAATCCTTTCTGTTGATGTAATGTAATAGTGTCAAAGGATGTAATAGTAACCGAACTCGTATTTATGTGATTTTGTAATGTTTAGAAATTGAATGAATTTTGATAAGATCTTGGTATTTGCTTTTATGTTAATTTTGAAATTTTTCCCATCTCGAATTCACGACTTTAGTCCAATCCCAAAGCTTGCCCTTTTTATTGTATCTATCCAATTAGTGGAGGAACTATACACCAACCTTCACTTGTTGAAAGATTTGAGTTGGTATACATCCGAACATGAACCAAATGAGGCTTGTGCCAACTTAATCTCTCTCAAAGAATCATATCCAAATCCAATAGTGAGCCACACTTGATTCTTATTGAAACCCTTATTCAAGTTTGAACTTCAAATCCTATAATGCCTTATAGCTCATGCAACAAATGCGCCTTGAATTGGTGCAAGATGGATACCCAATAGATATTACCAGATAAATCAACATCTTGACCAAAGGATGAACACCACTTGATTATAATGAGAATAACGCCTCATATGAAAGCCAAACCAAGTCCAATCACAGAGGATTAGAAACCCTATATCCTTTAATCTTGATGATTATTAAGCACCACAAACGGAAATCCTAATACACTTTTCTCAGGATGAATATTTGATGAAAACAGAAGTCCATAATGACCATGAACACACAAACCTAGATTCAAACCATGATTGTTGAATAAACCAGTTGATTCCACCTGGAACGAAGACAGGGGCTTAAAAGTGCATAGAAACCATATTTCTTCAAAATCCCTGATCCCATGCTACGTCTTATTGTTAGTAACTGAATGTAGTGTTAGATGACCTAATGGATGCTATGCACATGAAGATAATGAGATTCATAAGCTAGATGATCCTTATAAAGGGGTAGGAAAATTTTAGGGTATTACAGCTGCCTATTTAATCGTCTTAACCCTGAAAGTACGACTGGCACGTACCTTTCGGACATTCGAGGTAGGAGATGATTAAATAACAATGCCAAAAAAAAATTCTGAGAGAAAGTGTGAATGTTATTATATATTTTTGTGATATCTGCTAAGGAAATAATTTTTCTGTTTTTCTTGGTGAGAAGAGTTCATGGATGAACCTGGAAGGTGATTGCTCATAACATGGAAATGGTGTCCAAACGGGGTTTAGAAACCGACATGAAGAGTGCTTGAAAACCAACACGACGAGTGTTGGAAGATGACACGATGAGTGTTCAGAAGTTAACACGATGAGTGTTTAGAAGATGACATGACGAGCTTCTAAAGACAACACGACTGATGTTTAGAAACCGACACAACGAGTGAAGGTAAATGACACGACGAGTGTCTGAAGATAATACGACGAGTGCTGAAGAAAAGACTTCACCGGGGATCTGTGACAAATTAACACAAATGCGTGTTCGAAACAAGACTAAAGAGTATCAGAAGATGACACATGCGAGTATCAAAGGAGGTACATATGAGTATCAAGGAAAGGAACAACACAGACAAATGTTTGAATTAATATGGACGAGTATCGAAAGAAAATATAGACGAGCATCAAGGAAAGGATTACACTGACGGGTGTTTTTATTAATACATATGAGCATCGAAAGAAGATAGGGACGAGTATCAAGAAAATGATGACACGGACGAGTGTTTGCATCAATACGGAGGAATATCAAAAGAAGATACAGACGAGTATCCAAGAAAGGTTTAACACGGATGAGTGTTTGAATCAATACGGACGAGTATCAAAAGAAGATACGAATGAGTATCAAGGAAATGATTACACATACGAGTGTTTGCAGTAACACATATGAGTATCAAAAGAAGATACATACGAGTATCCAGAAAATGATTACACGGACGAGTGTTTGAATCAATACGAACGAGTATCAAAAGAAGATATGGATGAGTATCAAGGAAGGTTTAACATGGATGAGTGTTTAAATCAATACGGACGAGTATCGAAAGAAGATACATACGAGTATCAAAGAAAGGTTTAACACAAACGAGTGTTTGAATCAATATGGACGAGTATCGAAAGAAGATACAGACAGGTATCAAGGAAATGATTACATAGACGAGTGTTTGAATCAATACAAATGAGTATCAAAAGAAGATACAGACGGGTATAAAGTAAATGATTACACAGATAAGTGTTTGAATCAATACGGACGAGTATCGAAAGAAGATACGGACGGGTATCAAAGAAATGATTACATGGACGAGTGTTTGAATCAATACGTACGAGTATTGAAAAAATACGCGGATAAGTATCAAAGAAATGATTACATGGACGAGTGTTTGGGAGACTGATACAAACAAGTATTTGGGAAACTGACACAGACAAGTGTTTAGAAAACTGACACGAACGAGTGTTCGAAAAAATGACACGAACGAGTGCTTGGAAGTACAAGGTACTGACACCATTAGTTAGATATTGTGATGGATATTGTGATGTAACATAGGAAGTCAGTTGAAGGTTTGGGTACGATAACCTCTTGCGGGGATGTATTGCTGTCTTTGAAGGATTCAGGTCTTTCATGTAAGGTACCCAATCTGGCTTATGCTTCCTATGCATGTTTGAATTTCTTTTGATGCAAATATCCATTTTGATGGATCGGCTACACGCTTTTGAAGATGAAATGTTTTGCAGTGATAACTATATGCAATGTAAATTAATAGACTACATGAGGATAGGCGAAGGCTCGTTGGGAACTATTGCTCATCATCGGGGATGTCAATAAGAACTGGAGTTGCAAACCTATGGTACCAAGAATCACTGGGGATACTTATAAGAATTGCACTGGGGAGCTCATGATACCAAAGACTTTTGGTGACTCTGGTGGAGATTGAATTGTGAACGAAGCAAGATTTCAGGTACCCACTGAATTTTGAAGCGTATTTTTAGGGAAGAGAGAATCTGGCCCGACTTCTCTACATCCTGAACCACTTGGAGGATGGTAGAACTGAATATGTCGAAGAACGGGTATTAAACACCACGTGGATACATGCCCCAAGTTTATGCTACACTAGGGGATTACTTCTCAAATCACTTGAGGATAAAAAGATGGATATGAACACCTGCAAATTCCCCAGTTTACTCCATTGGGGATGCTCCGGTTTACTCCACTAGGGATGTGCACTTACGCGTGCCAAGTAAAACAATGACTCTGAACTTTCTGAATTAACCTGGGGAATCAGGTTTGAAATTGTTTGTAGCAGACGAAGGCGACTTCGCATGTTGGCTAGGTCAGGGTGATCGTTATTAGTTGCTACCTGCATAGAAAAACAAAACTTGGAATGCATAGAACACTCCCTCGCGGTTGCCTATCAATGTAAAGTCAAGTCTTATCTTAGCTTGGAAATTTTTTATTCCCCATGTTTCTAATGCAATGTTTAATAACAAATATAACACATTTCACATATGAAAAACATTTTATGATAATAAAGGACATCTTTTTGATGAAAACAAACTTTATTGATTGGCCTATGAACAGGCATTTGTACAAGGGCTCAACTCCTATATGAGGTAGTTGCGCAAAAGAAATGAAAAGTACAATAGGTAAAAATGGCAATGAGAGATGCTCAAATTTCCATTAAAACCGATATTGCTACAATTCCCATATCCTTAGTAGTCTTAATGCCTTACCTCTGAAGAGTAGCAGTTGGACTGATCAGTTCACTGCCAAGGTGTTATAGATTTCCATGTATTATTCTTGAAGAGTATCCAGACTACAACCTCTCGCTTATGATCCCTAACTTTTTCTTGGACTGCCCTTTCGGGTTTTCTATCCAACGGGATACCCATTTTGCCTAAGTCTCCCTTTCGGGCTTTCGACTTAGTGGGTTACTATCTTTTTTCATTTTATCCCTAATTTTTGCCCAAAATTTCTTTTTATGTCCACCGGGATGCCCCTTTTTTCCTAAGTCGCCCTTTTGGGTTTTCGACTTAGCGAGTCTCTTTATACGTAGTATTTTTTGACTGAGTCTGAATTGAATGGAAGTGGAACGTCTTCCCTATCCATGTCTGTTAGGATTAGAGAACCTCTTGAGAAGGCTCTCTTCATGATATATGATCCCTCATAGTTGGGAGTCCATTTTCCCCTTGGATCAGAATGTCTTTGCACGATAACCTTTCCCAAGACCAGATCACCAAGATAAAACTTTTGAGGAAGGATCTTCTTTTCAAATGCTCTCTTCATCCTATGTTGTTACAACCAGCCATGACAGATGACTTCCAGACATTTCTTGTCAATTAGATTGAGTTTGTCAAGTCTTGTCTGAACCCACTCCGTCTCATCAAGCTTGTTTTCCATCAGAACCCTCAACGAAGGAATCTCTACTTCGACGGGAAGCGCTGAGTTTGTACCATAGACAAGAGAAAATGGATTTGTTCCTGTTTAAGTATGAACAAACGTTTTGTAGCCATGCAGGGCAAAAGGAAACATTTCATGCCAATATTTTTATGTTCTGACCATCTTTTGGACGATATTCTTTATATTCTTATTAGCAGCTTTGACTGCACCATTCATGTTTGGTCAGTATGGTGATGAATTGTGATGTTCAATTTTTAACTCTTCACGCAACTCCTTCATCATGTTGTTGTTTAGATTAGAACCATTATCAACGATGATTTTATGAGGAATTCTATAGCGGCATATGATTTCCTTCCTGATGAAGTTGGTAACGACCTGTTTGGTACATTCTTGTAAGAAGTTGCTTCCATCCATTTGGTGAAATAGTCAATAGCCATGAGAATGAACCTATGACCATTTGAAGCGCTCGGTTTAATTCTTCCAATCATGTCAATACCCCATATTGCGGACGTTCATGGTGAAGTCATAACGTTCAAAGGAGTTGGAGGAACATTAATTATGTCTACGTACACTTGGCATTTGTGGCACAACTTTGCATATACACAACAATCACTCTCCATTGTCATCCAGAAATACCCTGCATGTAGGATTTTATTTTCCATAGAATTCCCGCTCGAACGAGTCCCGAAAGAACCCTCATGGATTTCCTTTATGACCGACTCTGCTTCGTGTCTATCCATGCATCTAAGCAGAACCGAGTCATAATTTCTCTTATACACGACGTCTCCTGATAAGAGGAACTTGGACACGAACCTTCTAAGCATACACTTATCACAAATTATAGCATTCTCGGGATACTCTTTCTTCTCAAGGTACCTTTTGATGTCGTGATACCACAACTTTTCGTCAGACACATCCTTGGTCAAGAGACAATGAGCAAGAAATACATGTGCTGGTTCTTTGTAATGGAGAATACATATTTTAGGCGCTTGATTCAGAAAGCCCATTGTGAACATTGATGCTAAAGTGGCTAAAGCATCAGCCAACTAATTTTCGTCTATGGGAATATGTTCAAATGTGATCTTATCGAAAGCGAGTATTAGCTTTAAGACATAATCTCTGTACGGAATCAAATTGGGGTGCTTTGTTTCCAAATCGCCTCGTACATGGTGTATTACTAAAGCAGAGTCTACAAATACTTCAAGGACTTTGATTTTAATATCGATGGTGGCTTCAAGACCCATCATGTAGGCTTCACATTCTGCCACATTGTTCATATAGTCGAAACATAACTGAGCCGTAAATGGTGTATGAGTATTGTGTGGAGAAGTCAGTATTGCCCCAATTCCATGACCCACAATGTTCAATGAACCATCGAACGTAAGAGTCCACCGCTCTTTCAGAATGACTCCATCATAATCATCAAGCTTCTTAACATCTTCGTCAAGAAAGTCAAATTTCATCAATTGGTATTCTTCCAACGGCTGGTGAGCAAGATGATATGCAAGAATACTACCTTTGATGGCCTTTTGTGTAACATACTAAATATCATATTCATATAAAATCATCTTCCATCGGGCAAGTCTGCCTGTGAGTGCTGGTTTTTCAAAGATATACTTTATCGAATCCATCTTCGATATCAGAAACATTGTGTATGTCAGCATATACTGCCTCAGACGTCGAGCTACCCAAGCAAGCGCACAACAAGTCTTTTCAAGAAAAGAATACCTGGATTCACAATCGATACACTCTTTACTCAGATAATTAATGGCATGCTCTTTACGTCTTGTTTCGTCATGTTGTCTAAGCATATAACCCATAGATTCTTCTAGCATCGTCAAGTACATGATGAGTAGCCTTTCGAGTATTGGGGAATAAGGATTGGTGGTTCCTGGAGATACTGTTTTATATTTTCAAAGGCTTCCTAGAAATTATCATCCCATTGGACATTTTAATTCTTGTGCAGCAATTTAAAGATGGGTTCACAAGTATCTATGAGATGAGAAATGAACCTAACTATATAGTTCAATCTCCCAAGGAACCCTCTTACTTATTTTTCATTCTTTGGCGTCAGTATATTCTGTATTGCTTTTAATTTTTCGGGATCTACTTCAATCCCTTGTTGGCTTACGATGAAACTGAGTAGTTTTCCAAATCGCACCCTGAAAGGTACACTTGTTCGGATTAAGCCTTAGCCTGAACTTTTGCAGGCGCGCAAACAACTTTTACAAATGAACCAGATGTTCCTCCTTTGTTTGTGACTTCGCAATCATATCATCAACATATACTTAAATCTCCTTATGAATCATGTCATGAAATAGTGTCACCATAGCATGTTGATATGTTGCACCAGCATTTTTTAGACCAAAAGACATGACCTTGTAACAATAAGTACCCCAAGGAGTAGTGAATGTCGTTTTTGTCATGTCTACCAGATCCATCTTTATCTGATTGTACTCTGAGAAACCATCTGTTGTACCTTAAAATTTTCCCTCCCATATTTTATTCAAGATACCTTCTCATGCTTCTAGGGTCTTTAATTGCTCAAGGCTACTCAAGAGTTGATCAGACAAATTCTCCTCCTAAGCAATTGACCTACAACTAGAGTTTCACTTTTCTCAAATAAAATTTTAGCTTATAATGCTTCAAGTGGATTTTATGGTTACTCATATGTCTCAAGGAATTATCATACAAAATTTCAAGCCTTGCATCACAAGTTTGCTCAATCAATTGCTCAAATGACTAAAGATCAACTATAATGGACAAAAAGTCAATTATGGTCAACATACAGTCAAACCTCAAGATTTTTGGTCAACATCAATATTTTTAAGTCACATTCATCATTTGATCAAGGGTTGATCATGATTCATCAAGAAAACTAAAGATTCATCAAAAGTCAAAAGTTACCAAATTAGGGTTTTCTTAAGGAGAAGTCAACTGAACTTTGACCAAGCACAATTTTCACATGCTTCATCATATTTTTCTCAACCAAATCTCAATTTGAAGGAAATTAAATTCTCTACAATTTTGTATCTCTAAGCTCAAGCCCAAAAAATGCTTCATTTGATAGATATGGGCCAAAACATTATAGGTCATTTCAAAAATCAACAAAAAGACACTTTTTGTCAAGGCAATTTACATCAAGACAAAGTCTTCAAAAGTAAAAATGGTCAATATAGATATTGTAGAGGATATATTTAGATTTCCAAAATGTCCAAGATCAACTTCTTATGATAAAAATTGAGTGAGTTATGATTGGTACACGTTGAGCAATTTTGAGAAAATGCATGAAACCTAAAATGACCAAACATGAGTTTTTGGGCTAGTGGGTTGATGTTTCAAGGTCCAAACATGCATAAGACCTAATTGTGAACCTCTGAACTTATCCATACACCCCTTGGGTTTTTATTCTTTTTTTTTTATTTTAAGTCAAAATAAATTAGATAAAAGTCAAGGCTTTCTTACAAAGGTCTAAGCCCAACTTTTTGACCTAATTTCACCATTATATATTCTATACAATTCAGACAAGCATGACACAAAAAACCCTTGCAAGCAACCATTACAAAAATCTTAAAAATTCTCAAAACTAGGGCAAATCAAAAACCCTAGTTAAAGCCTCTTTCCAAGCAAGCAAATCCTTCAAATCATTTCCATAAGCATTGTAGGGTAAGATTTGATCATCCTTGATAATCCAAGAGGCCTGAGAATCACGTATATGCCTCACCGGTTTTGTCTATTGCATGAATTTCATACTTTAGTTTTCTTTGTGTTTTAATGCATACTAATTATATTAACTTGTTTATGAGGTGTATTAGTACATGATAGGACCATTGTATGATCCCCATAATGCCCGGATGAAGGGTTTCCATATCTGAACTAATTTGCTTCATTTGCTTCATATCTCACAATCTAGCATAATTTGGCTAAAACTAACACTTCCATTGAAATCAGAAGGCCTAAATTAGGGGGGTAAGGTACCCTTGAATCATTAATACTTCTTATTTTGCAGGAACAAAGGACCAGCTCGCCGGAGAAGACGATCAGAGCTAGGGCTCCGACACTTCTCCGACCCATTTATTTAGTTTATTACTTTTTACTTCTTTTCATAGATATACTAGATGAGAAGTATGGCTCAGTGGAAAGCGCGCCCAAGATAAGGAATTACTCTCTCAGGGCGTGGATTTGATCCCTGCCTTTTGACATTTTTTTGTGTTTTCTTAATTCTTGAAGGATTATTACATTTTGAATGGTGTTTGTTCTACTAACACCAAAGCACGCTGGGCGCAGTGGTAAACCATGCAGCGTGGAAGGCTAGGGGCGTGGGTTCAATACACACCCCTGGCATTCTGCCTTATTTTGCTTCTAACTTGTTTTCCTTTCTATTTTCCAACCCTAACCCTTTTGGAAAATTTAACCCTATTTTCACTTAACCATAAAACAACACCCTTTTTTTACAAACCCTAATTAAATTAGGTTTTAGGTGTTTTAATCAACTTTTAAATTAATATTTTTTTACTAATTAAAATTAATTAATTTTTTAGGTTTTTTCATTAACCCTTTAATTTGATTAATCAACCTTTTTTGCAATTTTAAAATCAATTAGAATTTTTAAGTTTAATTAATTAATTATCATCAAAATTTCTTTTCATAAAAAACATTGAAAACACTTCTTTTTCCTTCAATACTATTTTAATTTTACATTTTTAGATTGACTGTATAGGTTTCGCAATTGTAATCTTTATTTGTCTCTTTCTTATTTCATTATTATGTAACTGCACCTGGATGTAATAGCTTAGGATTTCTTTTCTGCACTGTCTATTACATATTTTCCCCAAAGTATTGTAATAGTTTAGGGTTTACATTTCTTCTTTTATCTCCTGCTATTATTTTATGCTTACTGCTTAGTAATTAGGGTTTGTATGGAAAGACTAAAAACAAATGATAGAAAACCCTAAATCTAAAGATAAATAACTAAGTACAATACACTCGCACCTCTAGGGTAACCTCCCTTGTTGTCTTCGGAACAAAAACGGTCATGTCCCTCGAAAATGGGGACGCTTTAGCAAAGACCCTCGAATAAAAGATCATAGTCTCTCGATGACCCTTTCAATGTTGCCTTTCAATAAATGATCTAGTCCCTTATGAAATTGCTAAAGTGTCCTTACAAGTTTCCTTCAATGAACATACGATGACCCTACGTTTGTCCCTTCACATTCAACGACAGGGCTTCCTACTAACTAATGGTATGGATAGCACTATCTAAAGGAGGAGGAATAGTACAAGAACGACCTTGAGTGGGTAGAACTTTTAATTGCTTGCTCAAAAAAACAAAACATTTTACACAAACACTTTCAAAGATATTTCTAAAACACTTTGTACACATTCTTGAGGATCGATACAAGAATTGTTACAAAGTTAAAACTTTAAAATATTTTTCAAAAAACAAACGCACACAAAAAGAAAATTTTCAAAGTGAGCTAATAGATTAAGAGCCCATAGATAACTACGGATGAAAAGGATGCTAACACCTTCCCGTTTCATAACCTACCCCCTGAACTCAAAATCTTAAAAGATATTTCCTGTTATTTTCACCCTTTCCTTGTTGGATAAAAGAAAAGTCAATGGTGACTCTAGCTATCCGCACATTTGTGATAAAATGCAAAACAAGTCAGTTCTCCCACCGTATTACAAAACTAGCGATTATGATAGGGAATACTTAAAAAGAGGGGTTACCTTAGAGTCTAGATCACTTTATTTGATTTATTTTTTTGCATTTCTTTCTTTAAATTTGAGGTTTGCTCGGGTTTATATTTCTTGCAAAGATCCTACACCCAGATCTAGGGACCTTAGGTAAGTAGAAATAGATCATGGAAACTGTACAACATAGACCGATATGGTTGAAGTGATGGCTAAGTTAGTGTGACACTTTGGTTTGTACTGATATTCCTTGAGTCAGTTGAGGATAACATTGGGCTTCCGCATGGTGTCATAAGCACTAACTGACTTTTAGAACCTTAATTGACCCATCTTGGCCACTAGAAGGCAGTGAGATAGTCGGCTTTGGTGCATTCCATAGTTGGTTGATACTCGATGCTACACTTATTGAGATTCGACTCGCGGGATGTTTTGGTCACAAATTAGTTGTTGTACTAAAATAAAACCTTTAAGAAAGATCCGTGATATGAGATCCCTATAACCTGATTACTATTTTTTGGACAGGTTAAGCCAACTTAACTTCTATAGAAAGGATACTTGCCTACGAACCTCATGCAAGCCTTTAAACCTAATTCTCTTGTGTGCTTTGTTTGTGTTTGCTATATGTTCAAACATGACATCATGACATCATAACATCACATTTTCACTAACCATTTCAAGGATCTCAGGAACTTGTGATACAGGTTTATCATGAACCCGATTGTTAGCAAGGGGAAAGGGGATTTATTTTACTCTAATCGAATGTCGTCAAAGAACCGAGGACGTTCCCTTGAGTCAAAGGCTAGAATCCACTCGATATGGTGACCTTGATTCTCATAGAAGGACGTTTAAAGACGCAAATTTCTTCAGTTAAAGTTGCAGCCAGACTCAACTTCTAACATTTCACTTTTGTCTATCCCGCAAGATCCTTGAAAACATTGGATATGCATACCATACACATCATATCATAACAGGTTTTCCCAAGATAGGTTTTCTCATCTTCTTGCTGTTTATTTCAGTAAAAGATGGCTCTTGAACAAATCATCAAAGAACTGCAAGCTTAAAATGCTCAATTTCAACAAATATTCCTAGACTTAGCCAAGGGGTAAGCAGAGCTGAAGACCATCATCACCAAAGAGAGGGATAAAAAGACTAAGAAACCATCTGTCATCCTCAATATGGGTAGAAGATTCAAAGGCCCGGTCACGAAGGCTCTAGATTTTGAGGTCCCGTCAAATGAAGATGATAACCAAGAGGAAGATGATAAGAGTGTGAAATTTGAGGAGAATAACAACCAGGGTTCTGATGAAGAAGACTATTCAGATAAACAGTATCCTATGGCTGATGACAAATACAAACAATTGGAAAATCGTCTCAATGCTATAGAGATCCAGAGAGTGTGAGGTTTGGATTTTGAAGAGCTGGGCTTAGTCTCAGGAGTTGTCATTCCTCACAAATTCAAGGTCCATACTTTTTCAAAGTGTGATGGTGTTTCCTGTCCAAAGCTTCATTTAAGGTCGTGTGTTTGGAAGATTTAACCCCATACTGCTGACAGGAAGTTATGGGTGCACTTCTTTCAATAAAGCTTGTCAGAAACACAGTTGGAGTGGTTCTATCAGCTGGAAGGGACCAGTATCCATACTTGGGAAGATTTTCCTGCTGCTTTTTACAAACAAAACCAGTATAATGTTAATCTTGCACCAACCCGTGTGCAATTACAAAGTATGACCATGGGCTCGAACGAAGGCTTCAAAGAGTATGTCCAGAAATGGAGGGATCTAGCTGGGAGAGTTAAACCTCCTTTATCTGATAGGGATTTGGTCTATATGTTTATGGCAACTTTGACAGGTCCTTTCTTCAATCATCTGATCGGAAGCTCTTCATCTGATTTCATCGAGCTGATATTAACAGGGGAACAAGTTGAAGGTGGAATCAGGAGTGGAAAAATGCAGGAGGTTGCATCTTCAAGTACTGTGAAGAAGACGTTCAACAGTAAAAAAGAAACTAATGCTATGTATGTCCATAAGGGTCTTGCTAGAAATGACTGTAATCAGTCTGTGGGAGCTGTGCTAATTTCTAATCCTGCGTCAGTGCAACAACACCAACAAGGTAATCAGCGTAGGACAGATGCACCCAGGAGACGATTTACTAAGATCGACATGCCATTGTCTTATGAATTACAACATCCATCAAAGGCAAAGTTGATAATGTTAAGAGATGCGCCTCAGAATCCCAACACTTCCTCCCCTAAATACAACCTCAATGTGAAATGTGCCTATCATTCCAACAGTCCCGGACATGACACAAATAGATGTTGGGATTTGAAAAATAAAATTCAAGATATGATTGACTATAAAGAGATTGAATTTTATCCTCCTGAGACCCCCAATGTGATTATTGTTCCTATGCCTAAGCACGACAAAGGCATTAGTGTTATTGATGATGTTCTGTATGTTTCAACTGTAAGTGACTTGACTACTCCCCTCCTAATTATTAAGAAGAATTTGTTGCAAGCCGGTTTATTTCTAGGTTGCATTGAAAAATGTTATTACTGTGTAGTCCAATCCAATGGCTGCAAACTGCTAAAAGAAGGTATTCAGCATCTGATGGATAACCACATAATTCTAGTAGATAAGACCCCTTCTATTGAGAATTCGTTTCAAGACTTAGAGCTTTAAGAGGTATCTGTAATTTTTGGTACTCCTATAAGGATCACTACCAAAGGACCTGTGAAAATTAAGGTTGAACCTAAAGTCTCTCCTCTGATAATCACCGCACCCGGACCAATATCATACTCCTCTAACAAGGTTGTCCCTTGGAATTATGGGGCCGACGTCTACTACCATGGTGTCAAGCAAGAACCATTGACTGTTGAAAGTGGAAATACTGAAGTTATTGATCCCAACATTGACAATATTGCCGAGACCAATAAGGTTACTAGAAGTGGAAGTGTTTTCTCTCTAGAAATCTCTCTGAAGACTGTTGCTACACTAGTTTCTGTTACTGCTATTGAGCCAACTCCCGAGACTCGAGGCAAAGGACAAATGAATGAGCCTGCCTAGACGGAGGCACCAAAAGAAGTTATCGCTAAAGATACCTCCAAGCAAGATTTGAAAGAGGTATTAAAATCATTTGAAAAAGTGATTACAAGATTGTTGAACAGTTGGGACAAACTCCCTCCAAGATGTCCGTGTTATCCCTGTTATTGTGTTCAGAAGCCCATGCTTAGGCTTTAGTGAAGTTCTTAAAATCTGCACATGTACCACAAGAAATTTCTGCTGATTAATTTGAAAATTATGTTGCTAGCCTGACGAGTGATAATGGGCTAGGTTTTTCTGATGCTGACCTGAATCCCAAAGGAAGAAACCATAATAAGGCCTTGTATGTCTCTATTGAGTGCAAGGGAACTAATTTAGCTCATGTGTTAGTGGACACGTGTTCCTCGCTGAACATTCTACTGAAGGGTGCTCTAAGAAGGCTCAATTATGAAGGGGTTATGCTGTAACCTAGTGATCTTGTGGTAAGAGCCTTTGTCGATTAAAAAAGGATGGTGCATAGAGAGGTGGATCTTCCGATCATATTAGGTTCCCAGATATTCGACTCTACCTTCTATGTAATGGATATTCGAACGGCCTATTCCTGTTTACTTGGACGCCCTTGGATTCATGGGGAAGACACTGTTACATCCATTCTACATCAAAAGCTGAAATATCCCGTGAATGGAAAGGTTGTCACAATTTATGGTGAAGAAGAGTACATGGTAAGTCACTTGAACTCATTCAAGTATGTTGAGATGGACAAAGAATTCATTGAGACTCCCTTCCAAACTTTTAAAGTTATTCCTCGGACAACTACCGCTACTGAGGACGTTTCTTCTATTCCTAAGATTACCAGGGTTCTGCCCAGAATGGCTTCTCTGAAGGATGCAAGAGTTGTGGTAGAAGGAGATGGTTGTACTACTCGGGGTCAGCTTCCTGACATTCCTTACAAGTCTGACAAATTTGTTTTGAGTTTCACTGCAGAGGCTCAACAGGATGTTCGTCGTGCTCGTGTTAGAAGACCATCATTCCGCGTCAGTAGTAGTTACTATTGGAAACATAACTTTAATATAATGTATTTTCGTATTTTTATTTTATACGTTAAAACATATGTTTTGTTGTTATTTTGTTGTTCGTAAAACCGATCTACCAACGGGATGCAGATAGTGACTACGACCTAGACAACTGGATTTTTCCCACCATCGACAAAGGACTCAGTAATTGGAAGACTAAAGACGTTATGCCGGTCTCCTTTAGTCAAGTGTAAATGCTATTTTTTGTTTCTTTTTGCTTTCAAGTTTTGGCTATGTATTTTTTTTTAAAAGCAATAACTTTAAGTCGTGTGCCTTACCCGAGGCACAACGATCCATTTGTTAGGGTTATCATTTCATCAGCATATTTTCATTCAATAAAACATTGGACGTTTGCATTCAAATTTCGTGCTCTATGTCTTTCTTTTACTTTATTACATTCAAAGTAGGTATGTGTTATTACACACACCCATACAATAAATTGCAGATCCATATCCACTCTGGATCTCGTCGATAACAATTCTGCTATTGCCAATTATGACTTCGAAAATCCGATCTACCAAGCCGAGGAAGAATGTGAGGAAGATTGTGAAGTACCTAGAGAGCTTGCTAGGCTGTTAATGAAAGAAGAAAGAGCCATACAACCACATGAAGATCCAGTCGAGATTGTGAACTTGGGTACTAAAGAAGACAAGAAATAAGTCAAGATAGGTATCAATCTAGAAGACAGTTTCAAGAACAGATTAACCCAGATGTTACGCGACTATGTTGAGATATTTGCTTGGTCATACAAAGACATGCCAGGGCTTGATACTAATATTGTGGTTCACCGTCTACCGATGAAAGAAGGTTGTTCTCCAATAAAGCAGAAAGTTTGTGGTATGCGTCCCGAGATGTCGGAAAAGATCAAAGCTGAGGTTATGAAACAGTTCAACGCAGGTTTCTTGGCTGTTATGTCTTATCCTATGTGGGTTGCAAATATGGTTCCAGTACCAAATAAATATGGCAAGGTGCGTATGTGTGTAGACTACAGGGTTCTGAATAGGGCAAGCCCCAAAGATGACTTTCCACTTCCACATATTGATGTTCTGGTTGACAATACCGTTCAGCACAAAGTGTTTTCCTTCATGGATGGTTTCTCCTATTATAATTAAATCAAGATGGCACCTGAAGATATGGAGAAGACTATGTTTGTCACACAATGGGGCACTTTGTGCTACAAGGTTATGCCTTTTGGTTTGAAGAACACAGACGGAACATATCAGCATGCTATGGTAGCTTTGTTCCATGACATGATACATCGCGAGATAGAGGTTTACATCGATGACATGATAGCCAGGTCTCAGACTGAAGAAGAACATCTTGACTACCTACACAAGTTGTTCGAAAGATTAAAGAAGTACATGCTGAGATTGAATCCAAACAAGTGCACCTTTGGGGTGAGATCCGATAAGCTCTTGGGTTTCGTTGTCAATGGTAAGGGTATTGAAGTTGATCCAGCCAAGGTTAAGGTTATTCGAGAAATGTCGGCCCCCCGTACTGAGAAGGAAGTCATATGTTTCTTGGGACGATTGAACTACATTGTCAGATTTATTTCCCATTTGACCGCTACTTGTGAGCCAATCTTCAAGTTGCTGAAGAAAGATCAAGTAGTAATAGAGCATCAAACCCGTTCTCATTAAGACTACCAGTTGAAGGTTGTTCTATCAGAATTCTCTTACCATTATCCTTTTTACTTTTAGTAATCTTGGATCAGCTACCTTCAATATTTCCTTGCATCCTAGCACTTTCAACATTCTCACATCCTACAGTTGTTTTAAATTTCACTGGTAGCTTGGGTTCTTCAGAAGGCTTAGGCTTGGAAATCCACTGTCTCATAAGTGACTTAGGTTTTTCACAGTTATGCCCCACTTTTTGGCATTTATTACAGAATACTGGTCTCCATTCGTACTCAATAAGTTGTTGAAATTTTTTCTCTTCCTTGCCTCTAATTGTGATGGTGTTTGGTAGGTCTTTTGTGATATCCATCTCCACAAGTATTCTAGCATACGAAACTCTAAGGCGATTTGCAGTGCACTCATCTGTAACAATAGGGTTACCAATCACACTCCCAATTTTGTTCAAACTAGTCTCTCCCCACAGGTACAGAGGAAGATGTGGAAGTTTTACCCAGATGGACAGGGTTCTGAGAAGGTCATCTTTCAAATTAAAATCTGGTCTCCATTCTCTAATCAGAAGCAGCATACCACGAATCATGTAAGACCTCGCATAAGAACTTCATCTCTATCACTGAAGGCTTTGAATCCGAGAATGAAAAACCCTTCCCCATGATAATACATATCTGGAAGTTGCACAAAGCTCCAACTCTTAACCATGAAGTTTTTCACCGCGTTCATACTAAGTTCTCCTCCCAGAGCATACAAGCAATCGAAGGTTCCCAAAACTTTATCTCTGAAATGGCATCTTTTGTTTCAATCTCAACCTTTATGTTTCCATTCACAACTTTTGGGGCTATAAACTTCATTGACCTCCCTTTCGCCGAATTTATATTCCCATTCAATACGTCTACCCATAATTTTCTATCAACTTTAGGGCTAAGGATTTCTGGTGAGGCGGTAATTTCTTCTTCTTGAGTTGCTAATGATTCCTGATTCGCATTTGACTAATGCTGATGGCCAGTAATCAGAACATGTTTCTCTAGTGAAGGCGATTTGGATGAAGGAGGTTGTGGCGGAGGCACCGACTTTTTCGGCCATCCTCTACCCATTCTCCCCAATATCAAATATTTCTAAAATAAATATTTCTACCTAAAATACAAAAGATAACAAAATATTTTTAAATCTTTTTGTATTTTAGATTTTTTTTGTAAATATTTTTAAATCTTATTGTTATTTTGTTGTTCGTAAAAACTTTTATGAAATGAAATGGTGAAGCCAAAGTCCGCTTTAAATAAATAATTTTTAAAAAAATAATAACTTAAAATTATGAATATATCATATCATACCAATGATAATAAATCTCACAAGTAACTTATGGTATTCACTTTAAAAATGTTTGTAGATCCCATTAAATTTGTATTTATGGTTTGTTGTTCCGAATGAAATATGATTTAGAGCAACAAAGTTTTGATTTTGTTTTTAGAAAAATTTTACGTTGCTTATAATATGAAATATAATAATTATTATTTCTAATTTTATATTTAGTAATTAATATAAGAATAATAATTATAACAATAACTAACATAATAATAATAATTATGATTTTTTCAAGTTTATAAATTTTTAATTTGTAATAAAAACTGAAATATCTATTTATAGAAATTGATACAGTAATAAATGTTATTAATAAAATATTAATAAATAAATGTATAGAATATAAATAATAATAAAATAATAATATAGTAATATTTTTTTATTAATTTTATTGTAATAATAATAATAATAATAATAATAATAATAATAATAATAATAATAATAATAATAATAATAATAATAATAAGTTATCAGACTAACGCTATTAAAAATAATATGTTTGAAAATTTTATAAATCTCTATTATATAAACCATCGGGTCATAAATTTATTTAATAAAAAATTAAGAGTTATTTTATATATCAAAATTCATAGACACAATGAAAAAACAATGGAAAAATAAAAGATGATTTTCATATTTTGTGTATATTTTATATATATTTTTAATTATCATTATATTATATTTATTTATTATTTATAATAATATTGTGTCATCTATGCAAATGTGTGTGTGAAGTGTATTAGACCATATATAATTTATATATATATATATATATATATATATATATATATATATATATATATATATATATATATATATATATATATATATATATATATATATATATATATATATATATATATATATATATATATATATATATATATATATGATGACAACTACTACAACTTGACAAATTTGTTATTCTTTTTACATTATATATATATTTTTAAACACTATTATATTATATTTATTTAATATTTATAATGACATTGTGTGACCCGTGTGAACACAGATAAATGACTACTTAATTATTTTCTTTATTTTTCTACTAAAATATACATTTCTTATCGGTCGACACTACTTAATTTGTATATTTTTTATATATATTTTTAACCATCTTTATACTATATTTATTTATTATTTATAACGATATTGTGCGACACATGCAAACGTGTGTGAAGTGTACTACAAATATACTCATATATTTTTCTTATATTTTTTTTATGTATATCCCGACAACTATTACAACTTGACAAATTTGTTATTCTTTTTATATTTTATATACATTTTTAAATATCACTATATTATATTTATTTAATATTTATAACGATATTGTGTGACTCGTGTGAACGCTCGGATTGGTGACTAATTAATTATTTCCTATATTTTTACACTATTTAATTTATATATATTTTTATATATATTTTTTAATTATCATTGTACTATATTTATTTATTATTTATAATAATATTGCATGATTCATAAAAACACACGGTTATATAATTAATTTTAGGCTTAAATGCAGTTTTGACCCCCTAGTTTAAGGTTTTTGGAGTTTCGATCCCCCTAGTTTAAAAGCCAGGTTTCTAGTCCCAAAGTTTTCAAATTTGGGATTTTTGAAGCCCTCCATCTGGCTGCCCAAAAAGTGACATGGCACATGGAGAGTAATGCCACGTATTTTTTTTTTTTTTCTTTCGAACCTTAATTTTGCCCATGAGGAGAAGAAAAAAAAATTTAAAAAAAAAAAAAAAAATACGTGGCATTACTCTCCCTGTGCCATGTCACTTTTTGGGCAGCCAGATGGAGGGGGCTTCAAAAATCCCAAATTTAAAAACTTTGGAGACTAGAAACCTGGGTTTTAAACTAGGGGATCGAAACTCCAAAAACCTTAAACTAGGGGGTCAAAACTGCATTTAAGCCTTAATTTTATATATGTGTATTATATTATATACTCATATTTTTCAACTAATTTCTATTACAACTATTATAACTTAATAAATTAAATTAATATTGATATAATAATCATTATTAAACTTTTTAAAATTCATATATAATTTTATATTTTTTTTTAATTATAATTATATAATATTTATTTAATATTTATATTGATTTTACGCGAGTAGTGTAAATGCATGGGTCTTTTCCTTGTATAATTTAAAGTCTCTTATCATTTAAATTACAAATATATAATATAAAAATATCAACAACAAAAAGTTGCAAAGTTAATTTTTATCTTAAAAAACTCAAACAGATCAAAATCAAATTTAAATATTCAAAATCACTTTTAACTATTCCAAGTGAATCCAACGTACTAGTATGACATTGACAGGGATGTGTAATTGGAGTTAAAATTTGCAGTTTCATTAATTACTAGTACTACTTATTAGATGCAGTTTTTTTTCCTTAAAAATTGGTGACAGTAACTATAGGTTATTGTTTTTATGAACATTGACTAAGGAGTGTTGGTTCAAATTGACCAAGTATGGAGTACTATTAGTACACTGCAATCCAAAGTCCGTCTAGGGTCTAGGTGGGGCTATTATTGCCAGTTTAAACAGTAATTAAGAACTCACTTTACTGCCTTTATTGATTACATAGTTTAAATAAAAAATTAATCTTTTATATATATATATATATATATATATATATATATATATATATATATATATATATATATATATATATATATATATATATATATATATATATATAAAAGATTAGTTTTTTATTTCAACTATATAATCAGTAAAGACAATAAAGCGATTTCTTATATATAATTTTATTTCTCAATCATCAAAATAATTGTTAAAGTTTAAAAAAAGATTGTGAAGATTTAAGGTATATTGGAATTAGTCGTGAATTAATTAGAGTAGAATTGAATTTTATAGAATTAATTATAGTAGAATTGAGTTTAAAAGAATTGATTTATATTTAAATATATTTATGTAAAAGTAAATTAAATAATAAATTTTAGTGTAAAAATCATCCTTAATCAATTCTGGAAGTAGAAATTACAAATTCTAATTTCTAATATAATCAATTCTACTTTTAAAAAATTAAACACCTCAAAATCACATAAAATCAATTATAAATCTCAAGAATTGATTTTAAGTCTTTTAAAAGTGAAACCAAACAACACTTAAAAGAGTTTTTAGGGATTGTGTAAAATGTGATTCCCAATTTTTAGATTAAGTGGTTTGATGTTAGTAAGCCTATAAATAAAGAAGAATGGAGTGTTTGTGATTTTTGTTTGGTTAAATGTGTCTTTAGTCCTTCTTTTTTTTGTAAAATTATTAAAGTGTCATTTTCAATAGCCGATGATGATACACGATTAATAAGAGTGGAACTATGTGTTAAGAAAAACAAATGTATAGAGAAAAACTGAATAAAATAACAACACAAAAATTTAACATAGAAATTTTAAAAACGGCAAAAAATTCACGACTGTTGTCAAATGACAACTAGATAATAAAATTATATAAAAATTATTACAACACATAGACTATCTTGAACCACCACAAAACTCTAATACGCTCACATTCTCCAAAACAAATATTTAACTATCCTTCACAATACTCTAACACAAGAGTATGATGAAAAATATAAAAAAATCAAATACAAGCTTAAAATGCTTTTGACTGATGCATTTTGCAATGAAAAACTTGGATCCTTTATATAGCATTTGACTCCCTCTTCCTTTATAAAACTAAGCAATGTGAGACTTCTTCGACATATATATTTTCAACTAACCATAATCATATTCACCTTGATTGAAAATAATACTTACATCATTTTCATTATCTTCACCAACAATCATACTCCACTATAAAGAGCATAATCACTTGAAACTACATCACTCCGAAAAATTTCACATTATTTTCACCGACAATCATAGTTCAAAAAAACTATCATACTCCACTTAAAGAAGAGTATATTTCACTTGAACTTAAACTACTTCAACAATTCCCACATTGTCGAAAACTAGATTGAAATCTTATGGTGTGACTTTAATACTACAAAAAATGCTTTTAATCTCGCATGTGAAATGCTTTTAACTTCGACTAAAAAGCGAGGTAATAAAGGACGTCATGAAAAGTATCAACTTAACACCTCGGTTTTTAAAACACTGAGAGAAAAATGCTTATTTACCCATAATATAATATTGTTTACACAAAATATTTCTATAAATATATATAACAAATTTGGAAGCTGATTCATCGCCATCACTGTTGGTGAAGATCAGATGTTGGGTCCTCTTTTCATTGGAATGTCGGGCAAGAAAAAACATTGGGTGCAATATATTCTAGACCGCTTTCATATTTATTTATTTCTGATGTAAAATAAGAAAATGGTTAGTTAAATAAATAAATTCATTATTATTGAACAAATGTCATCAAGGTCAATGCTTTCACAAGAAATATATATAGTGGTGAATGTAGATATTTTATTGTGGATTGACGTCTTGACAATATCTTGAGCGTTGTTCCTTTAAGAATGTAAGGTAGATATTCGTTGTTGCAGCTATGTAACATGTTACCTCGGTTTTTAAAAAACCCGAGAGAAAACATATTTTCTATATTAAATAGAAAAATAAAATAAAAAATAAAATAAGAAAGTCCCTCGATTTTAGAATAAAATCAAGATGAATAATATATGTTTTAAACGTTATATTATTTACACGGAATATTAAAAAATCCAGATTCATCATCATCGCTGCAATAACAGATTTTGTTGCATATATTTTTTCAAATGTTGAACAACCTTCTTTTTTTAACCTGGAAGCAGAGATTATTTTATGCACTTACAATCTATCATAGAGAATTTTTCTAACATTCTTTAATAGAGTTGATCTAAAAATACAACATCAACACTATTATGTGAGATAGATTGCAAGGGTATAAAAAATATTTTGTTCAAGGAGAGAAGAACATTAAATATTTTTTTTCTTCTTTCAATCCATCCCAAATAATGATGCGTATTAGTTGAGGGCGGCTTCATATAAGTAAAAATTAGGGTTAAATCTATTTAACGAGTGTTTTTATAGTAAAATCTGATTATGTTATCCCTCGGTTTTTAATGAAACTGAAGGAATAAATCATTTAATATTCACTTATAAATAAATAAAAACATAAGCTGCAATAGTTGGGACTCGAAGCGTGTCCTGATTTGTCTTTTCCCTTAGTTTATTAAAATTCAAGGGAATGTTGTTGTTTTTATTTTTATTAAAAAAATATGGTGCGCTTTGGCATAACATCTCTGCTTTTTTCTGGCTGAGGTTAAAACTTCGTCATGAAATGTATTATTTGTAGTAGTGATTCCTTGTTAGTAGGAAGCTCTTCAACCATCGATATAATTTCACAGCAAACTTTGTATCAATGTCTATTTGTCATGAGGACACACCTACATTTTTAGAGAAGATCATCATCTTCCACACTCAGGGAGACATTGCTAGCCTTTGACTCATATCCCTTCTCTGACGATGTCCCACCAGGACACTTATACTTTAAATGTCCAATATTTCCATATTTCCAACATCTCACACATGTTTCATTATTTTTTTCACATAAGATCTTCCTCTAGAAAGTAACACTAAGTTTGATGGAGTATTATCTTCACCCTTCAATCTTGACTCTAATAGTTTCTAATTTAGAAATAATACCATTAAGAACCCTTAGATGATAAAAAAAACTTTCATATTTTCATCCATATGCAGGGTATGAAACTACTCATTCGACAACAACTGATTTAATATGCCTTTTCTTTGATATAACCCTTCAAGTTTCTCGCAAAGCTCTTTGGCTGACGACGTACCAAGAACATTTGAAGCTCTCAAATCTAATTCCTCCCACTTCTCGTTAAAATCATTTCAATGTCTTGTGTATTCCTAATAATATCAAAACATCTTTGACTTGAATTTTCTATAAGTCAAAATTGATTCTTCCATCAAATTTCTCTAAGTTAATCTTCTCAACACTTACAAAACTTAACATTGCATGCAAAACCTTTCCTGCAACAAATATTTTTCCGACCAATACAGAGTATAAAAGTTTTTTTCTAATGTGAAAGATCAGACAAAACGGCAACCACAGAGCATACTAAAAAATTTATACTCAACCAAACTGAGGCTCTTGATACCAATTATTAGGAAAAACAAATGAATAGAGAAGAAAACGATCACAATAACAACACAAAAATTTAACGTGGAAACTCTAAAATTAGGAAGAAAAAAAACTATGATAGTTGTCTAATGACAATTAGAGAATAAAATTATGTGAAAATTGTTACAACACATAGATTACCCTTAACACCATCATATACTTTAAAGTTTTTTTATCATCGATGTCTCTCCTTTTAATGCTTCTACAAACTTATATTGAGTTAAAATTGCTTTATCTTTAGTTTTCACCATCCAAAATTATTGTCTCGGAAAAAATTCTCAATATCCAATTTAGAACTCACTGATTACTTGTAAACTCAAACCATTTTCCCTAGAGTGTGCGCCGTTTATTTTGAAGATGAAAGGCTTAATCACACCAAGACCTTCTCTTTGTAAAAATCTAACAATAATTTTAATCACGACAAGAATAATGATGTGCATGACAAAGAACAATGACATACAAAATAAATAACCTCAAACAAATAATAACTGATCAAAAAAAATATAAAAAAGACTATGTAGACTATGTAACTCCTAATTAACGGGGTGAACCAAAATAGACTATGTATGTGAATTTCTTTCCTCCTCTTTTTACTTTCAAGAGTTATCTACTATGTTTAATATTATCAAAAGACGTCTTCTAGGTCTCTCACGTGGGATTTTTTTTTTTTTACGAGTGCCGGAAATTTTCACTAATTTTTATGGAATTATTTTGTGAGGGTAAAAAATTCCCGATATTTCAAAGTATTTTTTCATTATTCATCAAATATTTTTTTTATTGTATTTTTTCCGCGGGTTAATCTCAGAAAAGCTAAAAACACTTGTTTTTTTTTAAAGTGAAAGACTTATTAAGATCTCTCACCCTTAGCCTAAATCTTATTAAAAAAAACTTTTAAACCTCATTTTTTATATTTTTCTCACATTCAAGATTCTTTAGAAAACTAAATTAAAAAAAACAACCATGAAAGTAATGAAAATAATGAATGAGAAAAGAGACATTGATTTTTTTACTAAAGAATTAGTAATCAAGAAAGTAGAAATGAGATTGGTGAACAATTAAAGAAAATAAATAGAGAATCGAGTGGATTATAGAATTACTTTCTAGTTACCCTTACATTTTATATTAACAAACGAGAAAGTGTCATTTTAAATTCTATTTTTTGTCGCTTTAAACCCTTATAGTTTTAGTTTTTTTTTTTAGTTAAGGCTCGGAGTTAAAAAACAAATATAAGAATCAAACACATGTAGCAAAGAAGATAAAAATATTCCATTGAATAAATTGTAAGAGTAAATGAAATATGATTGATGTCCATATAAAAGATGATGAAAACTCCTGAACGATTTGAGTATACAAAAATAATAATTTTATAGTAAAAAGAGTTATTAAAAATATCTAAATCTGATGTATTTTAATTATGTATTATTTTAATTTTTTTTAAAATTTTATGATTTTAATTTGAATCCAATTTGAATTTAAATACTTTTACTTTACATAATAATAGTAGTAAATAAACTATATAAAAACATGTTTATACAAAAAATATAAAATAAAGGTCTAAAATAATTTTTTATTTAAAAAATTCAAAAAATATAATTATTCAATTCATCTTAATCAATGGTTCTGTAAATGATTCAACGACGATTTGATATAGTTTAAAATTGAAAATCGATGATTCCGAACCAATTAAAACAATGCGGTAGTAAACCTTTATTATAATTCAGTTTAGTTTATTTTTAAATTATAAGCAATATTGAATAAATATATAAATACGCTAACTATATATAATCAAATATTAGAAGTAATGTTTTGGTCATTAAATAGATAAGAGTATTAAATTATTGATTCCTTTGTGGAACCACTGATTCATTGATTGAACTGTATGATTAAATCGAATTAAATAGAATAGTTCAGTTGAATAAATCAATCTTTATAACAAAATTATATAATTATTAAATTGGTTAAATCAGATAACTCAATTTCTATAAAAAAAATTATGACATCAACAAAATTTTAAAACATCAAAATATTATAATTTCACATATTCATTATTTGCATTCGAAATTTTAAACATAATCATTACAAACAACAAATTAATAGAAGATATAAATTCAAATAAATTTTAAACAATTTCTAATTGCAACATAACAAAAAAAAAAGTACGATATCTAATGAATTTAATTCTAAAGAGGAATTTCAAATAATTTTTTAACAAAATTGATCTTACCAGATCAGACTTGGACCGTCACAACTGGCTCCGAGCAGAAGTTGAGTGAGATGGGGTACCTGCAAGACACTCTGATGCTAAAGTGAGTGATGGTACGAGCAGGCAAAAAGTGTATGTATGGGTAAGAGAATGAATACCCGACCCTCTAGGAATAGAGGGTATTTATAGCCCCCAGCGCGGGGCCAATGTCCCTTCATTGGGCCGACCAAGACTGGTCCAATAAAGGAACTGCCAGGTTCTACGTGTGTAATGGGGACCCGCACGTGGTCTCCTTCCTGGTGATGCTCTGCGAGAAATGAGGAGGGACGAAGACGCGGTCTTTCCGGAATTCAGGTGATGGGGTAACGGTCATAGTCTTTCCTACTAAGAGGGTGCTCGAGCTGGGCTCGAGCTGGAGTTCACGTGGTCAAGGATACCTTGTTCGCGGGCACGACGGGCACGGCTGCAGCTTCTGATCGACGCGCTGACGGGAATCTTCGGGCGCGCGCTCCTTGAAGAGTTGTCTGGATTGAGCCTTCGTTCTTGCTCTTGGGTCAGGACGGACCCAATCCAAAACAAAAATCTATTTATATATAATTTTATTTTAAAAAATAATATCAAAACAACGCCGTTTTGACTTGGAAAAAAAAATAAATATTTAACCCATTGATTTTTTTAAATTATTGATTCATAGTTTTATCGTTTTTTATCGATTCTACGAATTCTTATTAATTTAATAGTTTATTCAATCTAACAATTAGATCACATTAATGATCCTTTCGATACTAGATTCAATTGAATAGTTCGGTTCAATTTTTAAACCATTAATTAAAAGATAATAATAATAATATATTAAAAAAAATTCTTTCTTAAAAAAACTTAGCGTAATTTATTTACACTTATTTCCACCGTCAGATGCAATTCTACCCTACCAAAGGTAACTTCTAATAAACGTGCTTTTTCTTTGTCACCATAATTCTAAGACCTGCTTATATAATTTTTTTACAACAAACCAACTGAATATAAATAATCATGTTTTTTTTATAAATTAACACATACACATTTTTTTACAAGAAGCCATGCATGTTATAACCATCTTTTTTTAGTTGGATCTTATGAATCATAACATTTATCACATGATGATGTTGCTATATTATCTTCTCTTAAATCTGAGTTTTTTTTGTGATTAATTTGAGATGCAGGTCCCTGACTCAGTTTAATTTGTATTCTTGCGTTGTTATATATTTTCTGAGAAACAGAATATGTCGTTTTCAATGGACATATTCAATCAAAATAAAAAAATGGAACTTGTTGAGCTATTGCCTATTGCATTTGGAGTGTCACAAGAATTAGAATTATTAATTTATGTTCATTGACTTGTCTACATCACACGCATGTCTGAATTCCTCTATGATTAAAGTTATGATCAATTCTTTTCAAGCATGGGCCATGCAAATTATTAACCATTATTATTATTATTATTATTATTATTATTATTATTATTATTATTATTATTATTATTATTATTATATATTATTATTATTATTATTATTATTATTATTATTATTATTTATTATTATTATTATTATTATTATTATTATTATTATTATTATTATTATTATTATTATTATTATTATTATTATTATTATTATTATTTATTATTATTATTATTATTATTATTAATTTTTTTCTTTCACATTTGAGATATTCAAATCAAAGTGTACAAACTACAAAGATTGCTAAAAAGAAAACTACTTAGACTAATTATACAAACAATATTACTTAAAAGAATGAAACAATAAGGACAAAAAAACTGATATATTTACCATGTCAAAATTTAAAGGTAGTAATAGTAATATACGTGACGAAAAATAGTTTAGTTTTTAAATATATAAGGTGCTTAATAAGTGTATTGTGGAATACAGACAAACAAACAAAAAAAATTCCAAATACTGCATTACATTTCATCACAATATTACATTAATTGTAATAGTAATACTTTTTTTAACATTAATTGTAATAGTAATACTATTTATTTAAATAATTACAAATATTTTTTTATAATTTTCAAGTATTTGTTTTTTTGACACACACCACACTATCAACCTACAGTAATTATATATTTTTTACACATATATTATTTATGATGTCGGATATCATCATATGAATATGATATAATGTATATATGGGAATATTTCTAATTTAAATTATATTAAATATTATTTATTTTCTATATGCCAATAATCAAATCTATCAATACTTTGATAAGACGATGCTTTGAATATTTATAATAATTAAAACCTTTGCATAAATATATCTGTTTTTCTTTAGTAAAATAAATAAATAAATTATGTTGATGTATACCGTATTTTTTTTATAGAAAAACTATTTATATATAAGTTATCTCTTATTTATTTATTGTGTTTTAATCTTGTGTATAAATCATATTTGTGATATAGTTTTTCTAGAAACACTATTATGTACGTTTTGGTTCATATTTTGTAATACTTTGAGAAATTAAGTTGTGGTTTAATCTCAAGAAGACATTGACGATAGTCTTTGTGGTTGTGTAATTAAAGTTTTGATTAGTGAGTTAAAACATCGTTTGAGAGAGGCGAAATCACTTTGACGGGTGGACTGAAGTAGTTTGAGTTCAAACGAACTATGATAACCAAATGTGTCATACTGTTTTAATTTTTAAAACCCTAATTCAAACTCCCTTTCTTGTCTTTTTCTATCCTTCAGATATATGTTATTGAAGATCAAAACATTGTCTGAATCACAATTTTTTCAAACAAATATATTTAAAAAATGATTTTTATGAAAAACTATTTGAAATAGTTTCAAATTAAGTGATTTTTTGAAATTTTAATATAAAAATAGTTTCAATAAAATAATAAAATAACATTTTAAAGATAACTATTCAATACAAATTTTCATTTGAATATTTTATGAAAAATTTATTTGTAAATCTTTTACACAATAATATGTAACACTATAATTTTTGTTTTTAAAGCAAATGAGAGTTAAGTAAGCAATTAACCACAAAAGAAAGTAGTGCACACAAAATTACAAAAAATTGCTTAGAACTCTGCATCAGTCATGCTCGTAACAGGTGTGAGTGTAAGCAATTTCAATGTTTGAAAATGCTAAAATGTATCTTCGTAACTTATCAATATGTTTGTTGTATTAGAAACTTTATCCTATGTGGAGATTTGATAAAGAATATATTTATTCAGTTGAGTCAATCAAATTTTATTTCTCTACAAGTGTTAATATGAACTCACGCATATTTTAATGCAATTTCCACTATCACCTTCGACTATATGATGATGACGGTCTTCCGGCCTCCAATCGTTAAATCGAGAGGAAAGAGCTCGATCCCTATCTCTACTACCAGAATTCCAGTTTCCATGTCTGCAATTAGAATCTCGTTCCAATGGAGAAAAATGCCTCTCCGGAGTTGAGTAATATTGAGAATGGAATGAAAAAGGATTTGGAGACTCTTCTTCATGCAGGGGATTTCTTCTACTTCTCCACTATGCCATTGAATTCAGGATTTTGCTTACAGATTGATATATCTGACGATATTGATATATTTGAAATTTTCAGTCTTTTGAGGCAGTAAAGATACAGAAGTGCATCTCTGGAATAGTCCGAAGATGCATTTTTAGAATTTTTTTTTTGTAAATTGAGGGCGTCTCACCTGCAACATCTTTTTGTGTGCATTGAGTGTGTTTGAAAATGCATTTCTAGCACATGGGAAGGATAAAATTGAGTTTCCAGAACTAGAAGAAGATGAGCCCAGAAGAAAGGTAAGTCTCTTGCTCTTAAATCTAATAAAAAATATGAAACCAAAGCTTTTCACGTAAAAGAAGAAAACTTCAGTGGATCCTCGTCAGAGGAAGACGAACTATCTCTTCTCTCCAGAAGAGTCCATTAGCTATGGAAGCACAAACAAAGGAAATTCAGAAACCCCGAAGAACAAGTAATCACTCTGAATCATCCTCTGGATACAGAAAATCTAACAATAAAGATGTTGTATGCTACGAAGGCAAAGAGCCAGGTCACTACAAAAGCGACTACCTAAATCTTCAGAAAGAAAAGCCTAAGAAGAAGTTCTCCAAAGAAAAGAAGAAAAGTCTTATGGCAAAGTGGGATGACTCAAAATCTTCTGAAGCTGGAACAGAATCAGAAGATGAACGAGCCAATGTAGCTTTAATGGCTAACATATCAGAAGATACAGATACATCATAATCTGAATCAGATTCAGAAGAGGTATTTTCGAAATTCTCTAGATGTCAATTAGAAGAAAGTATGTCTAAAATTCTTGAAAGATATCAGCAACTTCGAGTCAAATACAAGAACCATAAACATGTTCTTGTATCTGAAAATGAAGAAACTAGGAAACAAAAAACAGAAAACTCTGGGCTAAAAGAAATTAATTCTAAACTTAAAAATGAATTACAAAAAGCTCAAAAATAATCTGTTTCAGAAGTTTCAAATAGTTCCGATAAGATCATAAAAGAATATGATCACAACTTTCAAAAATTTCTAGCTAGAAACATAGATAGAAGCAAGACGACTTCAATGATCTATGGGGTTAGCAGAAATGGCAGAAAAGGCGTAGGTATGTGAAACCAAGAGGAGAAGAATCATATCAACCAAAGAATGTTGATGATATGGTTATAAAACACACATCTCTAAACTCACATTTTACATATGGACACACATGATATAAAATATACTAGTGATTCTTACTCTGTGAAACCAAAATTCAATCAAAATTTTGGAAACTCTAACAAACAAGGACCCAAGAAGATATGGGTGCTTAAGGATAAAATAATCTATGTTGCAGATATCTTTAACATCAAAGTTGAAACACCAATCTTGGTACCTGGACTTTGGATGCTCTCGACACATGAAGGGAAGAAAGCGTATGTTCCAAAACCTAAAACTTAAATCTAGAGGATACGTAGGTTTCGAAGGCAATCAGAAAGGAAATATTATTGACTCTGGAGCCATTGGTAACGCTACACTTCCCTCTATAACTAATATTCTGTTAGTAGATGGACATAACCTGTTATCCTTAAGTCAATTAAGTGATAACGGTTATGATATAATCTTTAATCAAAAGTCTTGTAAAGCAATTAGTCAGAAAGATGGAACTATCCTTTTTAATGTTAAGAGAAAGAACAACATTTATAAAATAAAACTTTCTAAACTAAAAAGTCAGAATGTAAAATTCCTTATGTCTGTTAACGATGAGCAATGGGTCTGGCACAGAAGATTGGGGCATATTAGTATGAGAAGAATATATCAAATTAACAAACTTAATCTGGTCAGAGCATTTCCTAGCTTAAAGTTCAGCTCAGAGGCTCTATGTGAAGCATGTAAAAAAGGCAAGTTTGCAAAACCATCCTTCAAATCAAAAAAATGTTGTTTCTAACTCTAGACTATTAGAACTTCTGCATATAGATCTGTTTGGACCAGTGAAAGCTACATCCTGCCGTACCCCAAATTTACCCTACCTGTGTGATCGTATTTTCAACATTCAAAATGGAAGAAAACATGTTTTAATTAAGGATGGTCCAACAATATTTGATGGCTCATTCTTAAATCCAAGTCAACCAGGGGGTGTATTTTAATTCAGGGGAGTGGGGCTTTCTAAATTAGAAAGACCCATATACCCATAGGCCTATTTGCGAAGCATGTTGGCCGATGGCCCATGAGATGCGAATATGGAAAATTATTTCAGAAAAGAATTAAGTTTTAATTATTTATAAGGGTCCATTAGGCTTTGTTGCTGTTAGTAAAAATAGGAGGTGAAAATTCAAGTTGCAGGCCTATTTAGTTTGGCCCATTTTCGTTGGGCATTACATAGCAAGGATGGGGTGCGAGTGCAAATTAAAGGCCCATTAAGCAATTAGCCCATCTAACGTTTTACTGCTATATCATTTTGGAAAAAAAATTATTAATATTCAAACCTTTTTTTGTTATTATAAAAATGTTTCTTTATAAATTATTAAAAGATTTAATTATAATCAAAATATTATATTATTTTATATTTTATAATTAGTTATTAAAAATTTTGGAAAAAATATAATGTTTATGAAAAATTTGTTACAAGGCCTATTAGGCCCAATACATATCCAAAAAAGGCATTGATGTTTGCAAAAACAAAAGAAATAAGCAAGTACTATTGGGTTAACTAAACTAACGCAGGCCCAAATCCGCTAAGCTGGACAAAAGAGGAAGCCCAAATCATTAACTGCTACTGTGTAAATCAAGGAAGAGATTTGCGCATGTTTTTTTTAATAAACAAGTATTGTTCAAATTAACACCAAATCAAATCTTAAAACAAAATCAAATAGTTCTTACGAATCAAATCTCAGATTTTTTTACAGTTCAAAACTAAAGTTATAACATAATAAATATTAAATCAATACAAAACGAGGCCCATAATTAGTACAAACAAAATAATACAGAATCACAGTTTATTACAAATCCAATTAAACAATACAGGATCTTCAAATCAAATCTCTAAAAAAATATTCTACAAGTTCCGAATCAATTACAGGAATCAAAATCCCTAATTTATGTTCCTAAATCTATGCTAATCAAATTTGTAACAACAACCACAATCTTAAGCCTATATATACTAAAGAGCGAATTAACAGAAGGGGGGGGGGGGGGGGGGGGAACTTGAAACTGGAAATACAGAAAGGGGTTCAGAGAAGAAACTGGAGAATAGGGCGGAGAATTCAAAGACCTCGTAACCTATTGAAGAAAGAAGTGATTAGGGTTTCAATATATGAAACCCTAATCTCTATTTTTGTACCCCAAAATTTTCCGTCTCATTTTATTCAAGACATACTCATAAGGGTCCCCAAATGCTCAAGGTTGACTAAGAATTGACTAGACAAATTCTCCTCCTAAGCAATAGACTTCCAACTAGGGTTTCACTTTTCACAAATAAGTTTGGGTTTCAAAGGCCTCAAGTGATTTCCATGGTTCCTAATATGTCCTCAAGAATGTTCATGCCAAATTTCATGTTTTACACTACAAGTTTGCTCAGTCAACTGCTCAAGTATTTGAAAATCAACTATACTAGGTCAAAAAGGCAACTGTGGCCAATATAGAGTCAAACTTCAATATTTTTTTGTCAACATCAACATTTTTAAGTGATAATCATCATTTGATAAAGGGTTGATCATGATTCCTCAAGGAATGCTCTTAATTTATCAAAAGTCAAGAATTGCTAAATTAGGGTTTCTATAGGAGAAGTCAACTGAACTTTGACCATGCATAACTCTCACATACTCCATCCATTTTTCCCCAACCAAAGCTAATTTTGAAGAGAATCCAATTCTCTATAACTTCTCTTTTATCCTCAAGTTCAAGAAATGCATCATTTAGAAGATACAAGCTCATACATTATAGGTCATTTTCAGAAAGTCAACAAAGAACACTTTTTTCCAAGACCATTTACATCAAGATAAATCTTCAAATGAAAAATTGATCAAAATAGATATTTAAGGAGACATCTTGGGCTTTCCAAAAAGTCAAAGATCATCTTCATTGGGTAAAAATTGATCAAGTTATGGCTTTCACAAGTTGGGAAGATTTGAGAAATTTCAAGAAATATGCATTGGGCAATTTTGAAATTTTAGGTCAAGGGCCTAACTTTTTAGGGTTCAAACACCCTCATGACCTTATGAAGGAATCCTAAATTTATTCTTGCCTTGTCTTGCCATTTCTACCTATTTTATTCATATTTATTTTGCATAAAAATATTAAATAATGGAGCATGGCTTAATGGGCTGATGAGTTGGGTTGGCCTTGGGCCCAAATAACTCGTGCAAACATGACCAGGTGCATGTTGGTCCAAGAATGGCATGTAATCATCATTTTTGGCACATTTTTAAAGAAGAAACCATGGTATTAAAACATGGTTATGAGGCATGATTCTTTCCATGTTTCTTTCCTCTCTCCATCTCCTATAAATAAGCATCACGTTCACAAGCCAAAGACACAGACAAATTTCCATGAAACCACCATATCAAAATTCTCAAATTTTCACAAAGTTGTCAAACTCGAAACAACCTTTGCAAGCCTCCTCCATCCAAACCAAGCATCCCATTCTACTCTTTAGATTCCCAGGAACCTATTCCACCCATTCCCAAGGCTTGCAACACCCTAAAATCACGGATCTATGTGTCACCAGACCTTAGTAAGATTCTGATTTGAAACCTTTCAAATACGTGATTTAAACTGATTTTCTCTGCGTATTCATATTATTATTGATCACTGAATGTTTTAACGTGCTTCGTGTGAGTTTCAGTGCAAAAATAACATTTTTCCATTGTTTGGGTTCAATAATGGAAGTGTTTTTGGATCAAACCAAGGTCATGGTTGAACTCGCAACATAAGTTTTAGGGGGAGTAGGCAAAGTTTCAGACCTTGAATCTTCTTATTTTTCATGTTACGAATTTTTCCATGCAAGAGAAGATGGTGGTTAACCACCGTGGAGGGTGGCTTGACCTCCCCGGAGCTGGCGTAGCAGGATAATATATTCTGATTGGTCCATTCAAAAACATCCAGGGCCCACTCAGCGCACGTTTTATATTTTAAATATATCTGACCCAATTTCAAATATAATATTATTATTTTATTTGTATTAACGAATGGATAACTGAATCAGTTGGTGAAGGGAACGCGAATGAAAAGGACCTGGGTTCGATACCCAGGTCTTGCAATTTTATTTTTCTAACATAATATTTGCAGAGCTGGTGCTTTAAGTCCAAACGTACATACCATGCATCCCTTACGTGTCACCATGAGATCCAGTATAACTCAGATCCAAGCATCTAGATGTGCAGTCCATCATGCACTCTCAAAAGACGTCCCCACTGGATCCAAATGGAAGACCCGGGCTCCTCTCACTTGGGCCTACGCTTTTCAAACTTATACCCCCCAGTTTCTTTCACTATCCTGGCCCATTTACATTTTTGTTTTGTTTTTATTACTTATTTCTTTTAATTTGTTTTATTTTATTTAATCAGAAAAATAATTATAAAATCACAAAAAATTAGGTTTAGTCTTTTTCAATTAAAATTAATTTTTTTAATTAATTAATTAATTACTTTAACTTTTTTTATTTAATTTAAAATTAAATAGACTTAGATTAACTCATTTTCTTTTCATAATAAAAATACCAAAAAAATATTAATTTTTATTTCCTTTTAGTTTTATTGTAGATCATATTTTTTTATTAATCTTACTTAAACTATTTTCTATATAAATAAAAAAAAGATTTCATAATTCTTAGGGTTTAGACGTCATTTCCATTTCGCCGCGCTTATTTACTTTCACACTTATTTCATATTATTGTATCTGCTTATTGTGATGTAATAAACTTAACTAGGACTTTACTTTTACTGCTTTATCCATGTTGTACCCCAAAATTTGTCCTCTCATGTTTTCAAAGGTCTTCCCTTACATGATTGGTCACAAACACTTGCCTAACGAAAATAAAGTTTTTTGAAGATGAACAAAGTGTCTTTCGATTGGCATCTGGGAAAAAGTCTTCGATTGGGCATCCAAAATCCTTTGATACAGGCTTGACTCACCAGTCTTCGATTGGGCATTTGGCACTCTTAGATCAGGCTTTGATTAGTAAGCTTCGATTAGGTGTTTGGAACCCTTCGATCAAGCTTTGGTCTGCAAGTCTTCGATTGAGCGTTGTACCCCCCTTCGATCAAGTCAATTTCACAATGCTTCGACTATGCATTAACTACATCAGGCTTACCTTCGACTCACGAGGCAAGAATCTCCTACAAGTTTGTTTCGATTCACAAAGGAAAAGGCCCCTCAACTTGCCAGCACACCAGGCAAGAGGCTCATTCGAAGAACATGTAAATGACTTATTCGAAGAACATGTAAAGGTCCATTTGAAGAAACATTCAAAGGGTCAATTCGAAGAACATTCAAAAGGTCCATTTGAAGAAGCATTCAGAAGACCCATTCGAAGGGTACATAAGAAGTCCATTCGAAGGAGGCAACTCAAGACCAATCGAAGAGCATGGCCTGGAGGCATTCAAAAATCAAAGGTGTCCAGGTTCATTCAAGATTCCAAAGAGACATGAATATTTCAAAAAAGGAAATCTTTTAATATGTCTGATTCTTGTCTCATGGCTTTAAAGGCCTGGTTAAATGGTTGTCCCTTGCCATTTTCGTGCACCCCCACACTCCTATAAATACGAGGCCAGTGACACATTACGAAAAGGACGGAAAAAAACGAAAAAGGAGAAACAGGGAGGATTTAGAGATACGCTGCCCACAAACCCACCAAAGGTTATCAACATTTTCATAAGTAATCCAAGCCAAAGCAGCCATTCAGCGAACATCTCCATACCCAGAGCCATAGATCATACATCTTTAATTGGTACGAGTTTGCAAAACCAAAATTGCACCTTCATGACATTTAAATACACATTGCATATGTATTCTTGTTATTACTGATTATGTTGCATGTAAGCTGAAGCGCAAAGATGAGATCGTGCCATTGCTGGGGCACGATCTAAGTTTCTCCTTCGAATCTCAGGATAAAACAAACCCAGGCCCAGATTCAGCAGATTCAAATTGAGGAAGGACTCGAATTGGGAGGAGATTCGAATCAGGGGGGGTAAAGTCCCCCCTGGATCTTTAACATTTGTCTCATTTTGCAGGAAATATCTTCTCAGAATCTTGTTCAGAGCTTCGAAGCTTAGCAACTTAACTTCAAACTGGATCCAGGGTTCCCAGATCGAAGGATGACATATCCAGATCGAACACCCTTAAAGTGCAGCCCCTTGTGCACCTTCGATCAAGCCTCTTCACTGGATCGAAAGAAAGTCCACACCTCTTTCGATCCAGGCCTCCAGAATTATACCTTTCTTGATTTACTGCCTGTTCCTTCGATTTCATCTTTGTTTTGACTATTTTATTTCTTTTTTTTAATCAACATAAAATCAATTAAAAAAAAACCACAAAAACATTAGGCTAGTTTTTCTATTAAATTAACTTTGTTAGTTAATCATTTAATTATCTTAACATTTTCTCAAAACTAAAATTAAGAAGATTTAGATCATTTTCCCAAAATAAAATAAAACAACAAAAAGATTTTATTCTTAGGATTTTTAGAAGTTATGTTCAGATTCACGCGCGTTTATTTTATTGTAACTGCCTACTGGTTTGTGATAGCTTAACTAAGAATTTTACACTTTACTGCTTTATTCCCCCAATTTTGGACATGTAAATAATCCCCCTCCCCGAAGCCTTGTAATAGCGTAGGATTTACAATTCCCGCACTTTAAATTCCTATACATATATTAACTGTTTAGATGTATGCTAACTAGGATTGCATGACAAGATCTGAAAACAAACGGTAGAACACCTAAATATATAAAGATAATATAACTGAAAAAACAATACACTCGTACATGCCACTCTTAGGGTACACCTCACTTGGTTGCCTCGAACGTGGTCATTGAGTATATGATGTTTTAGAGGTCGCCCTTTTGTCCAAAGATCATAAGTTGCCTCGAAACGGTTGCCTCGGATAAAATGATCTAAGACATTAGGGTTACCACTAAGGCGTCCTAACATTCCTTTAGTGACCACACGTCCCTTAATCGAATTGACCCGAAAAGCTCCAACGACGGTGCTACCTACTCCTCAATAGTGGGACAGCACTGTCTAAAGGACATTTGCACAGTTTAATTCCTTTTTGAGTAGGTAGAGGTTCTTAAGTACTTGCTCCTTTAAAAACAAAACAAAACTTTTCGCACTTACACCCCTTTTAAAAAAAAAAACTCTTTTCAAACCCATAAACACAAAGAAAAGCAAACTTTTGAAAACACAGTGAGCAAGTACCTAAGAGCCCGTGGATAACCACAGATAGAAAGGATGCTAACACCTTCCCTTTCTATAATCTACCTCCCGAACCTGAGAAACATCTCGAAAAGGAATTTTTCTGTGCTTTTGTCCTTTCCTTGTTGGATAAAATAAAAGACGGTGGCGACTCTTGCTTACCGCGACATTTTGCAAAAACAAACGCAAACGCGAACCAGCATTCCAAAACAGTCAGTTCTCATTCCCACTGATCATAGAACTGGCGACTCTGTTGGGGACTTCTTTAAAAGTGGGGTTACCTTAGGGTTTAGATCACCTTTACTTGCTTACCTTGATTGCTTTGTTTGCTTTACACTTGGTTCTATTGTTTGGGTTTGAAATCCTCCACCCAGATTTGGGAAACATTCATAGATAGCAATACGTTGTGGAATCTTATGATGCCATATCCTCACATTCTCCCCTTGATTAAAGAGCCTGTTATGGAAGGAGAGGTTCCATACGCCATCCTACATCCTGACATGCCAACATCATGGGAAGAAATGCAAAAGAGTTAGATCCAACTCAAGGAAGAACGGGATACTTTTGAAGCCAGCTTCTATGCCAGTGAGAAGAAGGTTTTGGAGCTTACCCGCCGACTTCACGAGGAGGAGACCCTCAACACTTACATCGCTCCAAAAATGATGCGCAGTGTCTTTTTACATTAAGAATTTTGTAATATTTCGCCCATGGGGCACTTATGTACTAACAAATTTCTTCTTAATATGACGTGTGTTCTTTTTGTCTGCAACAAATTTGAATTTTTGAACCCTTAAATGCATTACATGAATAGCACACCATTCATCATATACATAAATAGGTCTTCACGCCAGGTTTCCTTATCTTTCTGTTGTTTCTTTCAGCAAGATAAATTTGGAGCAAACGGTAAAGGATCTGCAGGCACAAAATTCACAGTTTCAACAACTCATCATGACCCTGGCAAAGGGTCAGGAGGACCTCAAAATTTTGTTGGAAAAGAATTAGAAGAAGAAGAAAAAGAGGACCATCCTGTTCAACACTGGACGCAGGTTTGGAAACGGGCTACATAATGAAGTTGATCTGACCACCCCATCTGGAGGGAAAGATAGTCCACAAGAAAGGAGGGCTCCTAGCCCTATGGTCTCCGACAACGAGACAGACTATGATGAAGAACAGTATCCTCCTGCTGAGGATAAGTACAAACAACTGGAAGACCGTTTGAGCGCTATGGAAATACAGAAGGTGCCCGGTATAGACTTCAGAGATCTGGGTCTATCATCTGGGGTGGTGATTCCCTATAAATTCAAGGCACCTGCCTTTGCCAAGTATGACGGAGCTTCCTGTCCAAAGCTGCACCTCCGGTCATATGTGAGGAAGATCCAGCCTTACACTGCTGATAAGAACTTATGGATCCATTTCTTTCAAGACAGTCTCTCAGGGACTCAACTTGAGTGGTTCTATCAGTTGGACGGAGCCAGTATCCGTAGCTGGGAAGATTTGGCTACCGCATTCTATAGGCAGTATCAGTATAACTCCGACCTCGCTCCTACGTGTACCCAACTCCAGGGTATGTCAATAGGAGCGGGTGAAGGATTTAAAGAGTATGCTCAAAAGTGGAGAGACCTTGCCGGAAGGGTGCAACCACCTTTGGCTGATCGTGAGCTTGTTGACATGTTTCTGGGGACCCTGTCAGGTCCGTTCTTTAACCATCTGATTGGAAGCTCTTCTACTGGGTTTACAGATCTTATTTTGAATGGTGAAAGGATTGAAGCTGGTATTAAGGCTGGAAAGATACAGAAGGGTGCCTCATCTAGCACTGAGAAGAAGTCATTTAAGAAAGAGTCCAGTGCTATCTACAGTTCGAGAAGACAGAATAGACCTGAACACCGCCAAGTTGTCAATGCGGTTGTTATTTCAAAACCTGCTGGTGCCCCTCAACACAACAATCAACAGAAGGACGAGAGACCTCGAAGGAAATTTACTCGTCTCAGCATGACTTTGTCTCAGATTCTGCCCCAGTTGCTGAAGACCAATCTGGTAATTCTAAAGGAAGCTCCGAAAAGTCCAAATACCACATCACCGAGGTATAACCCTAATGCCCGCTGTGCATATCACTCCAACAGCCCGGGGCACGATACTGACGACTGTTGTAAGTTGAAGTACAAAATTCAAAACCTGATTGATGAAGGAGCATTGGAATTCACACAAGATGGTCAGGCTGAGTTCTTCTACCATCCCTCCAAGGCTCACCATTTGAAGTGACAAGTTCCGACAAGAGAAGACTCTTTGTTCATTAGAATTTTCGATGTGTAATTTTCTTTTGATTGTTCGAACATTTATTCATGTCAAACTTTATTACTTTATCAATGCATTGCACATGTCTGTCTTGAATCAATCCATTCGTATTCACTATATTCAAATTGCTTTCATTTTTTGTGATGATCAACTCTCGATTAAAAAATTCTAAGCCTTTTGAGGGAGGATGACGAAAACGATACCACGATCTTTACAGTATGCTTTTGAACAGACCCCGCTGACGATGTACAGGCATTGTTTCAAATCCTAAACAGTGGAGTTATAAGGAAGATAATCCCTCGTCAACCCCTTTGAGCCAAAGAAGTTGGAGTTTTTCTTTTCACAAATTAAAACCCTTAATTATAACCTGGGGCAGGGTAGTTTTCTCAGTTGATCCAGGTGCACAATGAATGGTATCAAAGAAGTCCTTCCAAAACAAGAGACAGTGATGGTTCCGAATAATCGTAAGGACATGCAGTCATTATCTCTCAGAAATAAAAGCCCATTAAGTCAAAACCTATGAAGGAGACTTACAAAACTGGGGCATCCCGCTGACTGTAAATACAAAAAGAAACAGTTCAGGCAAAAGACAAGGATAATAAAATCAAAAAGAGGTCCTAAAAACTCTCAACAAAAATGACTTCCTATTCAAAATAAATTGTCAGTATCCGAACCATCACTGGAATATCAGAGCAAAGACTTAAACGGGATCTAATGCACGATTAGTTGAATTTAGGATCGAAGAACATCACGAAGAACGGGTGGGTACAAATAAAATTTGAGCCTTTATCCTTTGTTTCTTAAACCGTGAACCAGGCCACGTTATAACCCTTAAAAAGTCCTAGCTGAAGCATGGGTTAGTTCAAAAGCATACTGTTACAAAAGGTATCCTGACTCCTGTAGGGCTTGCTGTAAATCCTGAGTTGACATCACATTTTACAAAATTTGCCCGTTTTACTGAAAAATGCATTTTCAAAAACTTCAAGACAGACATAAGCTTTGCATTCTTAAAATAACATTGTTTGCATATGACTATTTGTTCAACAGCAGAGAAATTCGCACGACGAATATCTAGTGAACAAAAAACCTTTTCAATAAAAAGGGTCACCTCAAGTGGAAAAAACACTTTCAACCAAGGGGCACGGTATGAGCATTGTCTATCATCTGGGGCAGTCAAGTCAAGATTCAAGGAGTCTCTCAAAGATGCCAAATAGCCAGGGGCAGATCTCCATCTGAATCACTTGGGGCATTGGACATGAATTCCAGCAACGAATCTTGTATGATCAAATGAACATCTTCTGGTAGTATGGCAACACAACACTACCGACAATGACACCTCCCTACATCCTGAGAGCGTGGACATAGTCAAAAAGTACTACGCATAATCAAAGACCCGCTAGGTTGACTGGCCTAGGCAAAAATAAGGGCTTCTCGGCGAACCAAAAGGGTTCGAGCAAAAATAACTGATGAAAATGAAAAATTTGTACACCCGGCAAGTCGAAAACCTGAAAAGGCGGCTTGGGCAAAAAAGGGTATCCCGTTGGACTGAAAACCCGAAAGGGCGGTCCAGGAAAAAATTAGGGATTAAAGCGTACGACTATGTCCCGTCATCTCGTCACTTACCTACCAGAAGAAGACTTGTCATTTCAATCGAAAGAGACCAAGCACCTCATAGGTTGGGATAATACTCGATCCACAGGGCCTCCGCAGGCACCTTCTCCCGCAAAAACAGGGGCAAATAAGAATTTTCCGAACTGTACAAGTTGTTCTGTCCACCAGGTACCAAGGTATATATTCAGCTGAAGAATATGGCTAGGATACTTTCACTCCCTGTAGAGTAAGACAGTAATGATAGCTCTCTCAGCTGAGACTTGCAACTATGAACGAATCAGCCATACTCTCCCCCAAGCAGAGTTAGTCTACCGTCAGCCCCGAAAAGGCTTGATATCCCCAGAAGATCTTAATATTCCCCAGCGGAGTATAAAGATGTTCTCCAGCAAGCATAAGAGCATCCCCGACAGTCTTAATATTCCTCAACAAAATATAAGAATGTTCCCTGGCGGAATATAAGATACCACAATGGAGTCATTTCCCCAACGCAGTCTAAAAAAGCTTCCCCGATGGAGTTGAATCATCTTCCCCAGTAGACTCTGGAAGCTTGTCACCTGAGAAGCACAAATAAGTCTCCTAAGCCAAATTCAGAGATTATCCTCACAAGAGTCTAGCTGGGTTATCCTCAGCAAGTTTCAACTGAAAGATCATCCCCAACGAAGTTCTTTCTATCCCCAGCGGAGTTCATCATCAAAATCCCCAACAGAGTTTATCAACAGATTCCCCAGCGGAATTATCATTAAAATCATCAACAGAACATCTCTCCCCCACAGATTAATTCCCCACAGAGTAATCTCTTCACCGTGTTTATTCCCCAACGGAGTTCCTCTCTCCTGCAGGTTTATTCTCACAACCATCTTCGGTCATCATCCCCAACAGAAACGAAGAACTCAACTCTATTCTCCAGTAGCTCCGGGATTTATTTTCCCAGCTAAAACATCACACTTCCATACATCATAATACATGCATGTACACATCATATGGATACAATCTCATTTATTTTGAGAACATAATTGCTTGACCCATATCATGCATTGCATATGCCTGACCTTTACCTTTCAGGAAAAATGCAGTTAAGTTCTCAGCTTAGTCGAAGATCTGACCAGTTCTTAAATCTCAATTGAATTATCATCGGTTGAATTTTAGATAAGGTTCTCAATCTCGACAGTTTCCTCCGTCATAGTGTGGGCGAGTTCTATAACCTCAACGGTATACTCCCGGTGAGCACGAGACAGTTCCTAGATCTTGATGAAGATGTTTCCCTACGTCATAGTGTGGACAAGTACTATAACCTCAACGGTATACTCCATTGAGCACGAGTCAGTTCCTAGATCTTGATGTTCTCCTCCGTCATAGTGTGGACAAGTTCTATAACCTCAGCGGTATACTCCCGGTGGGCACGAGACAGTTCCTAGATCTTGATGAAGATGTTTCCCTATGTCATAGTATGGACAAGTTCTATAACCTCAGCGGTATACTCCCGGTGGGCACGAGATAGTTCCTAGATCTCGATGAAGATGTTTCCCTACATCATAGTGTGGACGAGTACTATAACCTCAACGGTATACTCTTGGTGAGCACGAGTCAGTTCCTAGATCTTGATGTTTTCCTCCGTCATAGTGTGGACGAGTTCTATAACCTCAACGGTATACTCCCGGTGAGCACGAGACAGTTCCTAGATCTTGATGAAGATGTTTCCCTACGTCATAGTGTGGACAAGTACTATAACCTCAACGGTAAACTCCCGGTGGGCACGAGACAGTTCCTAGATCTTGATGAAGATGTTTCCCTACGTCATAGTGTGGACAAGTTCTATAACCTCAGCGGTATACTCCCAATGGGCACGAGACAGTTCCTAGATCTTGATGAAGATGTTTCCCTACGTCATAGTGTGGACAAGTACTATAACCTCAACGGTATACTCCATTGAGCACGAGCCAGTTCCTAGATCTTGATGTTCTCCTCTGTCATAGTGTGGACGAGTTCTATAACCTCAACGGTATACTCCCAGTGAGCATGAGATAGTTCCTAGATCTTGATGAAGATGTTTCCCTACGTCATAGTGTGGACAAGTACTATAACCTCAATGGTATAATCCATTGAGCACGAGTCAGTTCCTAGATCTTGATGTTCTCCTCCGTCATAGTGTGGACAAGTTCTATAACCTCACCGGTATACTCCCGGTGGGCACGAGACAGTTCCTAGATCTTGATGAAGATGTTTCCCTACGTCATAACATGGACAAGTTCTATAACTTCAGCGGTATACTCCTGGTGGGCACGAGACAGTTCCTAGATCTTGATGAAGATGTTTCCCTACCTCATAGTGTGGACAAGTACTATAACCTCAACGGTATACTCCATTGAGCACAAGTCAGTTCCTAGATCTTGATGTTCTCCTCTGTCATAGTGTGGACAAGTTCTATAACCTCGGCGGTATACTCCCGGTGAGCACGAGACAATTCCTAGATCTTGATGAAGATGTTTCCCTACGTCATAGTATGGACAAGTACTATAACCTCAACGGTATACTCCCGGTGAGCACGAGTCAGTTCCTAGATCTTGATGTTTTCCTCCGTCATAGTGTGGACGAGTTCTATAACCTCAACGGTATAATCCCGGTGAGCACGAGACAGTTCCTAGATCTTGATGAAGATGTTTCCCTACGTCATAGTGTGGACAAGTACTATAACCTCAACGGTATACTCCCGGTGAGCACGAGTCAGTTCCTAGATCTTGATTTTTTCCTCCGTCATAGTGTGGACGAGTTCTATAACCTCAACAGTATACTCCCGGTGAGCACGAGACAGTTCCTATATCTTGATGAAGATGTTTCCCTACGTCATAGTATGGACAAGTACTATAACCTCAACGGTATACTGCATTGAGCACGAGTCAGTTCCTAGATCTTGATGTTATCCTTTGTCATAGTGTGGACAAGTTCTATAACCTCAGCGGTAGACTCCCGGTGGGCACGAGACAGTTCTTAGATCTTGATGAAGATGTTTCCCTACGTCATAGTGTGGACAAGTTCTATAACCTCAGCGGTATACTTCCGGTGGGCACGAGACAGTTCCTAGATCTTGATGAAGATGTTTACCTATGTCATAGTATGGACAAGTACTATAACCTCAACGGTATACTCCATTGAGCACGAGTCAGTTCCTAGATCTTGATGTTCTCCTCCGTCATAGTGTGGACAAGTTCTATAACCTCAGCGGTATACTCCCGGTGGGCACGAGACAGTTCCTAGATCTTGATAAAGATGTTTCCCCCAAATCGAATTATGAACAAGTTCTTAAAACTCAGCTAAAGCATTCTCTCAGTTGAAGTACATGCAGGTTCCTAAATCTCAACAAAGTTAGACTTCCCCAGCGGAATCTTCTACAACAACAGGTATGCAAGTTCTTGCTAAGGAATCTCTTATGAAATCGACACTCCTGCAGATGGCATCTATAAGCCCATCCTCCTACCAAAAATCTCCAAATGGCATCTGTAAGCCCATTCCCGACGTCACAATGTTGTTACTACACCATGCGAGTGCAAATTTTTGGGCACTCTAGTGTTCAATTATCTTCCACCTTCGGATCACGAAAGGCTCGAAAGCCAATCTATATCCTCAGGTTTAAGAAAATTGAACAGGGGCAACTGTTGTACCCCAAAATTTGCCCTCTCATGTTTTCAAAGGTCTTCCCTTACATGATTGGTCACAAACACTTGCCTAACGAAAATAAAGTTTTTTCAAGATGAACAAAGTGTCTTTCGATTGGCATCTGGGAAAAAGTCTTCGATTGGGCATCCAAAATCCTTCGATACAGGCTTGACTCACCAGTCTTCGATTGGGCATTTGGCACTCTTCGATCAGGCTTTGATTCGTAAGCTTCGATTAGGTGTTTGGAACCCTTCGATCAAGCTTTGGTCTGCAAGTCTTCGATTGAGCGCTGGACCCCCCTTCGATCAAGTCAATTTCACAATGCTTCGACTATGCATTAACTACATCAGGCTTACCTTCGACTCACGAGGCAAGAATCTCCTACAAGTTTGTTTCGATTCACAAAGGAAAAGGCCCCTCAACTTGCCAGCACACCAGGCAAGAGGCTCATTCGAAGAACATGTAAATGACTCATTCTAAGAACATGTAAAGGTCCATTTGAAGAAGCATTCAAAGGGTCAATTCGAAGAACATTCAAAAGGTCCATTTGAAGAAGCATTTAGAAGGCCCATTCGAAGGGTACATAGGAAGTTCATTCGAAGGAGGCAACTCAAGACCAATCGAAGAGCATGGCCTGGAGGCATTCGAAAATCAAAGGTGTCCAGGTTCATTCAAGATTCCAAAGAGACATGAATATTTCAAAAGAGGAAATATTTTAATATGTCTAATTCTTGTCTCATGGCTTTAAAGGCCTGGTTAAATGGTTGTCCCTTGCCATTTTCGTGCACCCCCACACTCCTATAAATACGAGGCCAGTGACACATTACGAAAAGGACGGAAAAAAATGAAAAAGGAGAAATAGGGAGGATTTGGAGATACGCTGCCCACAAACCCACCAAAGGTTATCAGCATTTTCATAAGTAATCCAAGCCAAAGCAGCCATTCAGCGAACATCTCCACACCCAGAGCCAGAGATCATACATCTTTAATTGGTAAGGGTTTGCAAAACCAAAATTGCACCTTCATGACATTTAAATACACATTGCATATGTATTCTTGTTATTACTAATTATGTTGCATGTAAGCTGAAGCGCAAAGATGGGATCGTGCCATTGCTGGGGCACGATCTAAGTTTCTCCTTCGAATCTCAAGATAAAACAAACCTAGGCCCAGATTCAGCAGATTCAAATTGAGGAAGGACTCGAATTGGGAGGAGATTCGAATCAAGGGGGGTAAAGTCCCCCCTGGATCTTTAACATTTGTCTCATTTTGCAGAAAATATCTTCTCAGAATATTGTTCAGAGCTTTGAAGCTTAGCAGCTTAGCTTCGAACTGGATCCAAGGTTCCCAGATCGAAGGATGACATATCCAGATCGAACACCCTCAAAGTGCAGCCCCTCGTGCACCTTCAATCAAGCCTCTTCACTGGATCGAAAGACAACCCACACCTCTTTCGATCCAGGCCTCCAGAATTATACCTTTCTTGATTTACTGCCTGTTCCTTCGATTTCATCTTTGTTTTGACTATTTTATTTCTTTTTTTAATCAACATAAAATCAATTAAAAAAAACCACAAAAACATTAGGCTAGTTTTTCTATTAAATTAACTTTGTTAATTAATCATTTAATTATCTTAACATTTTCTCAAAACTAAAATTAAGAAGATTTAGATCATTTTCCCAAAATAAAATAAAACAACAAAAATATTTTATTCTTAGGATTTTTAGAAGTTATGTTCAGATTCGCGCGCGTTTATTTTATTGTAACTGCCTACTGGTTTGTGATAGCTTAACTAAGAATTTTACACTTTACTGCTTTATTCCCCCAATTTTGGACATGTAAATAATCCCCCTCCCCGAAGCCTTGTAATAGCGTAGGATTTATAATTCCCGCACTTTAAATTCCTATACATATATTAACTGTTTAGATGTATACTAACTAGGACTGCATGACAAGATCTAAAAACAAACGGTAGAACACCTAAATATACAAAGATAATATAACTGAAAAAACAATACACTCGCACATGCCACTCTTAGGGTACACCTCACTTGGTTTCCTCGAATGTGGTCATTGAGTATAGGATGTTTTAGAGGTCGCCCTTTTGTCCAAAGATCATAAGTTGCCTCGAAACGGTTGCCTCTGATCAAATGATCTAAGACATTAGGGTTACCACTAAGGCGTCATAACATTGCTTTAGTGACCACACGTCCCTTAATCGAATTGACCCGAAAAGCTCCAACGACGGTGCTACCTACTCCTCAATAGTGGGATAGCACTGTCTAAAGGACATTTGCACAATTTAATTCCTTTTTGAGTAGGTAGAGGTTCTTAAGTACTTGCTCCTTTAAAAACAAAACAAAACTTTTCGCACTTACACCCCTTTTAAAACAAAAACTCTTTTCAAACCCACAAACACAAAGAAAGCAAACTTTTGAAAACACAGTGAGCAAGTACCTAAGAGCCCGTGGATAACCACGGATAGAAAGGGTGCTAACACCTTCCCTTTCTATAATCTACCTCCCGAACCCGAGAAACATCTCGAAAAGGAATTTTCCTGTGCTTTTGTCCTTTCCTTGTTGGATAAAATAAAAGACGGTGGCGACTCTTGCTTACCACGACATTTTGCGAAAACAAACACAAACGCGAACCAGCATTCCAAAACAGTCAGTTCTCATTCCCACCGATCACAATCCCCCCAAGTTTTAGGCTTGTAATTATTCCCCTCCCCGAAGCCTTGTAATAGTTTAGGATTTACATTTTCTGCACTTTAAATTCCTGCAATATTTAACTGTCTAGATGCATGATAATAGGATTGTATGGCAAGAATAAAAATAAAACTCTAGCAAACCTAATTAAAAGACAAAATAACTAAATACAACACACTCTCACATGCGCACCTCTAAGGTATTCCCACTTTGGTTGCCTTCGGATAAACAATCACAACTCTCGAAACGTGAGAGACTTTAGTGGCTACCTCCGATTTAAAGATCAAAATGACCCTTCTGATGTTGCCTTGGTATGATCTTAAAGCCCTAGGGTGGTTACTAAGGTATCTTGCCCAGTTGCCTTTGTGACTGTACAACGTCCCTTCGAATGTACCTCAAACATCCAACAATAAGGGCTACCTACTCACTAATAGTAGGATAACACTGTCTAAATGAAAAGATGAAAAGAACAACCCTTTAGAGTATAGGAGATAGTTCTTAGATGCTTACTCAAAACAAAACAAACTTTTACACATACACAAAACTCTTTCCAAAAACATTTTAAAAACACTTTGTATACGTTCTCTACCAATCTGAGAAACATTACAAAGTTCGTCGTACCAAGGCGCTTTCTTTCAAAATACTTTTCAAACACACAAAACACAAGGTATTTTTCAAATAAGCTAGCATCTAAGAGCCCGTAGATAACTACGGATGGAAAGGGTGCTAACACATTCCCTTTCCATAATATACCCCCCTTACTCAGTGTGATATGGTGGGAGAACTGACTTGAGGTTTTTTTTGCATTTTATCGCAAATGTTGCGGTTAGCAAGAGTCGCCACCGAATTTTATTTTATCCAAAACGGAAAGGTGAAAAATTACAGGAAAGACCTTTGAGATTGTTTCTTGAGTTCGGGGGGGTAGATTATTAAAAGGGAAGGTATTAGCACCCTTTTCATCCATGGTTATCCATGGGCTCTTAGTTACTTGCTAGATCACTTGCTTTTGTTTGAAATTGTATTTTGTGTGGTTTTTGAAAGTATTTTGTAAAAAAGCCATTGTTTAGGCAATCTTTGTAATGATTCTGGTTCGTAAGAATGTATACAAAGATGTTGATCTTTTGAAAATATTTTTCAATTTTGTAAGATGTTTTGAAAGTGTATGTGATTGTTTTGAAAATAGCAAGGATATTTATTTTGAGATGGAGCAAGTAATTATGAGCAATCTACCTACTCAAATGTCTTTCTTGTTCATTTTCTTTTCCTTTGATATTGTTATCTTACCATTGATTTGGTAAGCAACCCTATCTTTGGATGTAAACGGGACGGGTGTGGGTCATCGTATAGCCATGATTAGAAATGTTGCAATGTATCTTAGCATTCTTTTTTGAGGGACTAAGATCATTTTGTAAGGCAACTTTGAATAGCGTCATTGAGGGACTATGATCTTGTATTTGTTTGTTTATTTTACTAAGATACCTTACATGTGTAATATGGCCATTTTTGTAAGGCAATCAGGTGGGATAACCCTAGGGGTGCTTGTGTGTAAAGGGTGTCATTTTCATGCTTGTTTTTGTCTTGGATTAGGGTTTTCTATTTGATTGGTTTTATTCTTTTCATACAAACCCTAATTACTAGCATGTTATGTAAAAGCGATAAATTGTGTAATTTAAAGGTACTACGCTATTAATACATTTGTGGGAGGGGGTATACAATTAATGAATGGGGATTGCAATAATATAAACCTAATTTATGTATTACAACCAAATTGAATTTGTATAATAATTAGAATATACAAGATGAAATAAATATGCAAGAATTGTAAATGCAAAGAAAAAGATTTTTTTGTGTTTGGTTTCTTAAGAAAAAGGGTTTTGATTTTAACCTAACTAGAGAAAAAAAGTAATTAAGTTAAATAAGGAAATTAATTAAGAAAGATTTTAATTAAGAAAAGATTTTTTTTAATGAAACCCTAAATCTATTTTAATTGATCAAAAGGAAATAAGTTTAAAGAAAAAAAGTATTTTTGTATTTTTATATTTTTTGTCTTGAAAAATAAATGGTGTTATAAAATATTTTTGGTCCTTTTTATATTAAAAATAGGTGTATTTAAATAAATAATAACCTAGTTTTATTTTAATATTTACAAGGAAATTAATAAAAGTAAATAAAGTGTGATAAATAAAATAATTTTTTATGTAGAAAAATATTTAAATTATGTCAAAATGTAAATCTATTATTTTTATATATTTTATGATTTTTTTGGTATTTTAGAAAATAAATTTAAAAGAAAAAAGAAAAAAAATAAATGAATAAAAATAAAAATGGGCCAGGGAGGTGTTACAAGCAAACAGGGTGTATACTAGTAAAAAAAAAAAAGAATGCCAGGCCCAAAGGGCCCTACGCCTGCAAACAAAAATAAATAAAAAAGTCAAAAATGTGAAAAAGAGCAAAATGGTCTCGCTGGGGCTTGAACCCAGGACCATAGGGTGAACAGGCGCGCGCTTTACCACTAGGGTGGCTATACATCCGTTTATATAGGCAAAACCATAAATATATAAGGCAAATTGCTTTTTGAAGGCAATCTTCATCTTCAACCTTGAGCCATGGCCGGACCACCTATATCTTCCTCATTTCTCCATAAAAATGGAAACTCCAAACATGAAAGTTATAGTGTTTCTTCCCACGAATTCAAACATATAACTTATGTAAACTAAATGTCAAAGATAAAAATTAATTTTGCTGGCCCTAAATTGAAACCTAATTTTCTCAGAAATTTCAAATCCAAAATTCTCTATACACAGTCAATATAAATAAAAACTATGAACATGGTTAGCTTTAGAGCAAGGATATCTACATTTTGTTTTCACAAATCAGGATCTAATGATGCTTGTATGAAGAGATAGAAGTTTGAGTTTTTACCTCTTGCAGCTAGAGTCGTGAATGGAGTTTAAGTGAATTTTGAGATGGTCTGAGGATCTGTTTAGCTTGCCCGGACCTCCTTGAATGTATCCCAACTCTTACTTTGCCTTGAATGTCCCTGAATCTCTCTACTCAAGTCAACCTGCAAGCTTGGTTTTTGAAAATGGTGGGTAGTTATGGAGGAGTTACAGTGAGGAAACAAGGGTATGGATTGCTTTGATATGATGTTTAGAAGGTGTTTGAGTGATTAGTTTTCAAAACGCACGAGTGGAAATGAAGATCATGAGTTTTTGTTTAGAACTGTATGTTAATGGTGCTCTTGAATAGGTTTTTGGTTCTTGGATGTTTGAGGCAGTTTTAGGGCTATATTATTCGTGTGTCCACTTACAAATAGTGTTTCTACTTATAAGTAAGAGGTTTCAAGACTTGTATCAACTCAGATTTCAAAACTCATATGTTTTGCTTGGTTACTTGTTTTTGAAGCCAAGCTAGCAAGCATGTTTTCAAGGTGAAGTACATAACTTGTAGGGGGATGAGACCTTTAAGCACACTTGTTCTGATTGTGTGGAGTGTGTTTGTGCAGAAAGAACCAATGCAAGGCTCAATGCAAGCTGACTTTGCATAAAGCTTGCTTTTCTAAAATGGCAATGTTGCCTTTCTCCCAAAAATGGAATTAAGTTTGTACAATGCATTGAATGCTTGGGTTAAAGCTCCCAACAGCTGTGAAAACATTTAATTATGGAGTGAAATTCAAATTAGAAGCCTGTAAAGTGGGATTTGTACAACATGCTTGAGGATTGGATCCAATGTTCTTCACAAAATGGCTTGTAATCCAAGTGACGAAACACCAACTTCATCTCTCAGATTCTCCCTACTAAAGAATGATATCAAGGAGTTCTTGGACATTTTGGAAAGCTTGCAATATGATCTACAACTCATATTTGAATTTCTTCTGAATATTCCCTTTGGAACTATATAAAAAATTGCCATGAAGTTAGGTAAAAAATCTGCCTAATTAGGGCAAAATTTCACTGTCATTTTTAGTTCATGAGCATGTATTCACAAAATTATAACTTGAGATCCAAGCATTTTTAGGAGAAATTGTGTGAAGAAAAGTTGTATATTTCATGGATATATACAACTTTCATGTTGGAAGTTTCTCTTGAATCACTTTGCATCATGATGAAAACTTGGCTCAAAGTTGTGAAAAAATAAGAAATTTTCTATACTTAGAAAAATTTCTAAGTTAAGAAATTTCAACCTTTCAACATAAAATCTTAAATTCTTGATTTATTGGTGAACAAGTTTCATGTTTTGACATGTTTTTCTGAATTAGGACCTTTGGCATTTGATTTTGACCAAAAAGTCAAAGTTTGACTTTTCAGTATACAATTGACTTTTGATCAGTTGACTGAAAAATTCATCTGTCAATCCAATGGACTTGTAGTGTTTTGAATCATGTCATTAGGTCAAAGTGATGCAATTGGACTCTTGATATCATGCCTTAACTCAATTGATCATTTGCTAGGTCAAAAACCAAAAATTCCCCTTTCCCAGTCAAAACCCTAATTTTGACCATTTTGCCCTTTTGATGATTTGATCAAATTTCTTGAGGAGTTTCGGTCCAAACATGATAAAATGACACATATGGGTTTATAATGTTGATGTGGACCAAAAATTATGAAGTTTGACTGTAAATTGGCCATGGTTGACTTTTTTCCCCAATACAGCTGATTTTTAGGTCAACTGTTCAATTGACTGACCAAAAGTGTGATCCAAGGTTTGAAATTTGACATGGGTAATCATGGGGGTCCATAATGGTCCATGAAATTCATATGAAGCATTGATAGTTCAAAAATCCTTGTGCAAACTTAAACCTTAATTTTGGTCATCAGTGCCTAAAGAGGTGTCTTGAGCTGATCAAACCCTAGTGCAGCCTTGAGCCCAAGGAGATCTTGTGAGAAAATTCTTGATAAGTGAGAGGGAAAATTTTGGGGTACAACAGCTTCCCCTGTTCAATATTCTTAAACCTGAAGAGTTAGATTGGCGTGTTTTGCCAATCGTGACTCGAAGGTGGAAGATGATTGGACACTAGAGTGCCCAGAAATTTGCACTCGGTGATGTGAGAGTCGAGGGAATGGGCTTAAAGATGCCATTTGGAGAGGTGCTAGAAAGCTGCTGGAGATGGGCTTGTAGATGCCATCCAAAAGTGATTGTTGAATTGTAATTTGTGAGCTGAAAGTTGAATCAGAATGGCATTCGTGTCTGGAGCGTATCTGAACTATAACAAAAGGTGATTTTGAATGAATATCAGAATGGCGTCCGTGTCTGGAGCGTATCTGAACTGTATCTGAAGACTGAATCTGAATGAGTATCAGAATGGAATCCGTGTCTGGAGCGTATCTGAACTGTATCAAAAGGTTGTATCTGAATGAGTATCAGAATGGCATCTGTGTATGGAGCATATCTGAGTTGTATCAAAAGGCTGCATCTGAATGAGTATCAGAATGGAATTCGTGTTTAGAGAATATCTGAGCTATATCAAAAGGTTGTATCTGAATGAGTATCAGAACGGCATCCGTGTCTGGAGCGTATCTGAGCTGTATCAAAAGATTATGGAATTTTGTTAATGGTAGTTGTTAACCTTATCCTGAAAAGGGTAAAATGTTAGCTTAAAACAATATGTTTATGTTGTATGAAATGTATAGTATAACACATTCGTGTCATCAATGTTTATGATATATGGATGCAATGTATGCGTATGTGAGCTAGTTTGCTGCATTGCTGTTGGATTGGGGAAAATAAATCCTTGACTGCTGCTGAGGATATGGAGTATAAGTCTTCATGTTGTGAAGTCTAAGTGTTGATGAATTTTTAGAGAAATAAACTATATTGTAAGGGAAATGCCGTATTTTTCTTGTAAAATCCTATTGAGGAATCCTAAGAAATTTGACGACTTCTATTGGGGAGTGAAACTGGGAATTTTGTTCCACTGGGGATTAAATGACGCACTGTGGGGATTTCTTAGGTAATAGCCTAGAGGTATTTCCCTATCCATTCAACCCATTAGTAATTGTCTTTTTTCATTTTTTTTATTTGTAAACAATAATTATATTTAAATGTATATGTTCAACAATGAATCATTGGACGTTTTTGTAGACAAAACATAAGCGTATAGAAAAAACAGATAGTTTTTGCACTTTCAAAGAGATATCTTTATATTGACTTTGAGTAAGTATTTTTGTACAAGGAGACAAACATTCTAATAAGAGAATGTCGTCGTAAAAAAAGAAAATTTTGATATAAAGAAAAGATAGCTATGTGTAAAAATACCATGGGGTTTCCATTCTGCTATAGCCTTTGTATCTCCGAGCATCTTGTCTATTTGTTGCCTTGTCTGAATCTGATTGAATTGATCAGAACCGTTGAATTTGTTAGTTGAAGCTAAAGGTTGTCCGTGAGGTGATCCAATGGGACATAGTCATACGCTTTACATTCCCTAACTTTTTCCTGGACCCCCCTTTCGGGTTTTCAGTCCACCGGGAAACCCTTCTTTTGCCCAAGTCGCCCTTTCGGGTTTTCAACTTGCCGGGTGTAAATTTTTTTTTGTTTTATCCCTAATTTTTGCCCGAACCTTTTTAGTTCGCCGGGATGCCCTTGTTTTTCCTAGGTATGTCAACCTAGCGGGTCTCTTATGCGTAGTATCTTTTGACTATGTCCGCGTTTGCAGGATGCGACAGGTCGTCACCATCCATGGTGGTCAAGATCATTTCCCCACCAGAGAAAATGTTTTTGATTACAAATGGTCCTTCATAGGTAGGAATCCACTTGCCCATAGGATCACCTTGTGGCAGTATGATGCGTTTGATCACCAGATCTCCAACTTGATACACTTGGCGTCTGACCTTTTTTTTGAAAGCCTTGATCATCCGTTTTTGATACATTTGACCATGGCAAACAACAATAAGTCTTTTCTCATCAATCAAGTTCAGTTGATCAAGTCGAGTCTGGATCCAATCATCTTCGTTCAGCCCTGCATCCTTCATAATTCTCAGAGAGGGGATCTGGACCTCGATAGGCAAGACAACTTCCATGCCGTAAACCAGAGAATAGGGTGTTGCCCCGATTGATGTGCGAGTCGTGGTACGATACCCGTGGAGAGCGAATGGTAGCATCTCATGCTAGTATTTGTATGTGACTGTCATTTTCTATATGATCTTTTTAATGTTTTTATTTGCAGCTTCGACAACACCATTCATCTTTGGTCGATAGGGAGAAGAATTGTGATGCTGAATCTTGAACTGCTCACACAAGGCAGTGATCATAGTGTTATTGAGATTTGTTCCATTGTTAGTGATGATCCTTTCCGGGATACCGTACCGGTAAATGAGATTTTGCTTGATGAAGCAACAACAACATTCTTGGTAACAAAAGCGAAGGAAGCTGCCTCCACCCACTTTGTAAAATAGTCAATGGCCACTAGGATGAAGCGATGTCCATTGGAGGCTGTCAGCTTGATTTCCCCAATCATATCAATCCCCCACATAGCAAAGGTCCAAGGAGCCTTCAAGATATTCAGAGGAACCGGAGGTACGTGCACTTTGTCAGCATAAATCTGGCATTTATGACAGGTTCGAGAGTATTGATAGCAATCTGCTTCCATGGTAGACCAGTAATAGCCTGCCCATAGGATTTTCTTTGTCATCGTATGCCCACTAGAATGGGTGCCAAAAGTGCCTTCATGCAATTCAGCCACAATCCTTTCAGCTTCAACTTTATCTACGCACCGAAGTAACACCGAGTCATGATTGTGTTTGTACAGGATGCCATTACTAAGGAAGAACTTAGCAGAAAACCTCCTTAAGAACTTCTTATCATTGATTGAATCTCCTTCTGGATATTCTTGAGTCTCGAGATACCTCTTGACTTCGTGAAACCAAGGCTGGTCCACTACTTCTTCAGTGTTAATCTCGTGACAGTGCGCTGGTTCCTCCATTCGTTCAATGGTGATCTGGGGAGCCTCGTTATCCCAATTAAGTTTAAACATAGATGACATTGCGGTTAAAGTGTCTGCTAGCTGATTTTCTTCTCGCGGGAAATGCTCGAAGGTAATCTTCTCAAAATGTGGTAGCAATGTCAAAACATGTTCTTTGTAAGGGATAAGGTTTGGGTGTTTGGTGTCCCATTCCCCTTTGATCTGGATGATAACCAAAGTTGAGTCTCCGAATACATCCAAGGATTTGATTCCCAAGTCTATGGCAGCTTTGAGACCGAAGATGCATGCTTCGTATTCCACCATGTTGCTTGTACAATTGAAGCAAAGTATTCCAGTAAATGGAGTATGACACCCTTCCGGAGATATGAGTACAACACCAATACCATTTCCAAATGCATTAGATGCCCCATCAAAGAACAGGGTCCATCGGGATCCTTGTTCAGGTCCGTCATATGTCCTGAATTCTTCACAGTTGTCTAATGTCATGATGTCTTCATCCAGAAATTCAAACTTCATGGACTGGTAGTCTTCTACATCTTGGTGAGCAAGGTGATCGGCTAATACACTTCCCTTTATTGCTTTCTGAGTAGTATATTGTATGTCATATTCTGTCAGAATCATCTTCCATCTCGCTATTCTCCCAGAAAGAGCAGGCTTCTCGAAGATGTATTTTATCGGATCCATTTTAGATATCAACAAGGTAGTATGAGTCAGCATATACTACCTTAGCCGGCGAGCAGCCCATGCCAGAGCGCAATAAGTTTTCTCGAGCAGTGAATATCTGGTTTCACAGTCGGTAAACTTTTTGCTCAGGTAGTAAACAGCATGCTCTTTTCGGCCAGACTCGTCATGCTTCCCCAATGCACACCCCATTAAGTTTTCTAAAACAGTCAGATACATGATCAACGGTCTTCCCTCGACTGGTGGCATCAACACAGGAGGCTCTTGTAAGTATTCTTTGATTTTATCAAAAGCAATTTGGCATTCATCATTCCATTTGACTACTTGATCTTTCTTCAATAGTTTGAAGATTGGCTCACAAGTAGCTGTCAGGTGAGAAATGAATCTGGAAATATAGTTCAAACGTCCCAAGAATCCTCTGACTTCCTTCTCAGTACGAGGAGCAGGCATCTCTTGTATCGCTTTAACTTTGGCAGGATCGACCTCGATACCTTTTTTGCTGACGATAAAGTCTAGGAGCTTACCAGACTGTACCCCAAATATGCATTTGTTTAGATTCAACCTCAGCTTGTACTTCTTCAGTCTCTCAAACAGTTTTTGTAAGTGATCAAGATGCTCTTCTTCTGTTTGAGATCTGGCTATCATATCGTCCATGTAGACCACTATTTTGTGATGTATCATGTCGTGAAATAGAGCTACCATGGCACGCTGATAGGTTTCCCCAGCGTTCTTTAGTCGGAATGGCATCACCTTATAGCAGAAAGTGCCCCACTGCGTGAAAAATGTTGTTTTCTCCATATCCTCAGGTGCCATTTTGATTTGGTTGTAACCTGAGAATCCGTCCATGAAGGAAAACACTCTGTGTTGTGCCGTATTGTCAACTAGGATATCAATGTGGGGGAGTGGAAAATCATCCTTAGGGCTTGCCCTATTCAAATCTTGGTAGTCCACACACATTCACACTTTGCCGTCCTTTTTGGGCACTGGAACAACATTGGCAACCCATTGGGGGTAAGAGGTGACAGCCAAGAATGCAGCATTGAATTACTTCATGACCTCTGTTTTAATCTTTTCTGACATATCCGGCCTCATCCAACGAACCTTTTGCTTTACTGGAGGACAATCCTCTCTTGTTGGCAGACGATGTACCACAATATCTTCATCAAGTCCTGGCATGTCTTCATACGACCAAGCAAAGACTTCAGCATAATCATGTAATAACTGAATCAGACGCTCCTTGATACTAAGTTCCAGATTGGCACCCACCTTGACCTATTTTTTATCTTCTTCGGTACCTAGGTTGATTGTATCCACGGGTTCCTTGTGAGGCTGGATGGTTCTCTCTTCTTGTTGTAGCAGTCTGGCAAGTTCCCCTGGTACTTCACAATCTTCCTCACCTTCGTCTCTGGCTTGGTAGATTAGATTCTCAGTCACAAAAGGCCATATCATTATCGTTACCCAAGGGATCCCGAATGGATGTATACCTGCATTGTCAGTGTGGGTGTGTGTAAGGGTATAACTATCTTTGAAAGAAAGTAAAATGTAAAAGAAAAACAATGAGCACAAAGTTTGTATGCGAAAATGTCAATGATTCATTGATGTCATATGAAAAATGAGATAATAACCCTTACAAATGGACCATTGTGCCTCGGGTAAGACACAAGGTTTTAAGAGTGCGAATTGTTTTGAATATTACAGATCCAACAAAATGTAAAGACAAATTACTGAGGGATAAAAGTGATCGGGACGAAGTCTCTAGCCTCCTAATTGCTGAGCCCTCCATTGACAGTTGGGAAGATCTAATCCTCCAGGTTGCAACTATCTTCACCATCTTCTACTGCGTTGACTTCACAGTTGCTGATCTTCAAGGGTGGCCCTCCAGCACGGGCACAACATACAACCTTTTGAGCACTTAAAGTGAAACCTAGGCTAAACTTGTCAGACTTATATGGGATATCTGGGAGTTGTCCCCAGATAGTGCATCCACCTTCTTCTACCACTGCTTTGGCATCCTTCAGTGACGACATCCAGAGTGGAGGCCTTGTAATCTTGGGAACAACCTTGGTCACTGCCACATCTTGAGGGACCTCTTCAAAGTGTTGAAATGGAGTTTAAATGAATTCACCGTCTAATTCCACATATCTGAAGGAATTGAGATGGATGATCATGTATTCTTCCTCTCCATGAACGGTGATAATCTTCCCTTGAACTGGATACTTTAACATTTGGTGCAACGTAGAAGTAACAGCGCCAGCATTGTGGATCCATGGTCGGCCTAGTAGGCAGGAGTATGAAGGGCGGATGTCCATCACATAAAAAGTTGAATTGAAGGTTTGGGTTCCAACCTTTATGGGAATGTCTACCTCCCCATGCACCATTCTCTTTGAGCCGTCGAAAGCCCTTACCACTATGTTGCTTGGCTTCAAAGTCAACCTCTCACAGTCAAGTCTATCAAGAGCTTTTTTGGGTAATACATTCAGAGATGAGCCAGTGTCCACCAAAACATGAGCCAGAGTCGTGCCCCTACATTCCACTATGACATGCAATGCCTCATTATGCTTCCTTCCCCTCGGTGTCAGATCATCATCTGAAAAACCTAAACTATTGTCCGCATTTAGGCTAGTTATGCGGTCTTGAAACTGATCGGCAGATGTCTCTTGAGGTACATGGGTGGTTTTTAAGAACTTCACCAAGGCTTTTGCATGTGCCTCGGAGCATAGTAGTAATGCCAGCATAGAGATTTTAGAGGGAGTATGCCCTAATTGTTCAACTATATCATAGTCGCTTCTCTTTATAATTTTTAGGATCTCCTCCATATCTTTCTTGGAGGTCTCATGGATAGTCAATGACTGAGCCTTCATCCGGACAGGCTCAATCAGAACACCTTTTCCTCGAGTCTCGGTTAACTCGGTAGCAGGAGTGTCAGTAGGAATGATTACAGGGGTTGTAACGGCTTTGCCAATTGGAGTATTTGCAGAGATGATTATGGGTGTGGGAGTAACGTTTGGAGCAGCCACATGGATGATTATAGGTCCAGAAACTGCTTTTGGGGGAGCAATTTCTGGAGAAAAGATCCTACCACTTTGGGTAATTTTGCTAGTTCCTGCAATGTTACTGATGTCGGAGTTGACTTTCTCAGAGCTTGAATCTTCGGAGGTTGGGCAATCCTGTTTGATACCATGGTAGTAGACATCCCCTCCATAATTCCATGGTATGGTTTTGTCTGACGCATATGGGACTGGTCCAGACATTGCGATTATTAAAGGAGCTGCTTTTGGAACTGATGTAATTCTAACGGGTCTTTTGGTGGAGACCCTGGAAGAATTGGCGGAAATGGTAATGATAGAAACATCTTCAAAAAGGATAGGTGGAATAGGAGTCTTTTCAAACAAAATTTCCTTGTTATCTATTAGGCACTGAACACCTATTTTCAACAAAGGACAACCGGTTGGGGAGGACAAACAGAGATGGAAAATTTCACCACAGCCCGGGAACACACGACATTCAACAAATTCATTTTAATAGTTAGAAATGGGGTCATGAGCTCATCAACTGAAGTAAAAAACAATCCTTCTTCAATGGTATTGGTATTGTGGCCATGTCTGGGCATAGGGTCAAAAATGACATTTGGCTTTTCAAGCGCATCGAACTAAATTTATTTCGCTTCAATGAGGTCTTGTATTTTATTATTTAGAGCCCAACAGTTATTAGTATCGTGACCAGGACTTTCAGAGTGATATGCGCAACGGGCATTGGGATGATAATGAGGAGATGTTGTATTGGGGTTTTTCGGAGCTTCTTTTAAGGTCACCAAGTTGGATCTTAGTAGATGAGGTAATACTTGAGACAGGGTCATGTTGATTCTGGTGAACTGTCTGACAGGCCTTTCCATCCTTGGTTGATTATTTCTTTGTTGATCAGATATAGGTTTTGGGATCATAATAGCCCCCACCATTGGTCGGCTTTCGGCTCTATCTTGGTTTCTCTACGGATATACGGCAACCTCCTCTTTCTTCACGATGAAAGGCTTCCTTACAGCTGTAGAAGAAGATGTATCTTTCTGAATCTTTCAATTCTTTATACCGGCTTCTATCCTCTCTCCGGTCAATATTAGTTCAGTAAAACCTGCAGATGAACTTCCGATTAAATGATTGAAGAAGGGACCAGACAAGGTGCCTAAGAACATGTCTACCAATTCTCTCTCAGACAGAGGGGGTTGAACTCTTCCAGCCAAATCTCTCTATTTTTTTGCATAGTACTTGAAACCTTCATTGGAAACCATGGCCATACTCTGGAGTTGAGTACGGGTAGGCGCCAGATCAGCATTGTACTGATATTGTTTGTAGAAAGCTGCAGCAAGATCTTCCCAATTGTGAACATTGGCTCTTTCTAGTTGGTAAAACCAGTCAAGTTGAGTCCGAGACAGGCTGTCTTGGAAGAAGTGCACCCATAAGTCTTTATCAGCGGTATGGGGTTGAATTTCCTCACATATGACCGAAGATTCATTTTAGGGCATGAAACTCCGTCATATTTGGCGAATATAGGTGCTTTAAACTTCGAAGGAATCACAATCCCCGACACCAAACCCAATTCTTCAAAATCCAAGCCAGGAACCTTTTGGATTTCCATCACGCTCAATCGCTCTTCTATATGTTTATACTTGTCATCCGCTGGAGGGTATTGTTCTTCAGAGTAGTCTTCTTCTTCCTCTTCCTCCTCTAATTCTGACGAGACAATTGTTTCCTTGCCTTTACCATCTTGGTTGTCTCTTTCACTGGATGTCGCTGCAAAGTCCAAAGTCCTTCTTGTCTGCCCATGAAATATTCTTCCCATGTTTAAGACCCCGGTTACCTTCTTGGTTTTCTTTTTCCTCTCTTCAGCCAGCAAAGTCTTCAATTCTTCTTGTCCCTTGGCTAAGGTCAAGAGCAACCGTTGAAACTGTGTATTCTGAGCTTGAAGATCCTTCACTGTTTGCTCAAGATCCATCTTACTGAAATAAACAGTAGAGAGATGAGGAGACTTGTTGCAAAAGACCTGCTTCTGTTATGATGCATGATATATGCATATGCAATGTTTTTAAGGATTTTAGAGATTCAGATTTGTTTTAGACAAAAAGGAAACATACGTTATATTAATAAGATAAAGTTTGAGTACATCAATGCCCCTTGGGAAAAATAATACAAAAACTCTAAGATAGAAAGGTAGTGCGCATCCTCTTCGGTGCAATGTAGGCATTCAGAGTCTGCTCCTCATGAAGTAGCCTAGTGAGTTCCAAAACCTTCTTCTCGCTTGCATAGAATTGGGCTTCGAAAGTATCTCGCTCTCCTTTGAGTTATATCCAATCCCTTTGTAGGTCTTCAAGATATGTGGGCATGTCAGGATGTAGGATAATTTATGGAACATCTCCTTCCATGACAGGCTCAATGGTTACCGGGAGAATGGAGGGGTAAGGCATCATAAGACTCCGAGCACGAGTTCGTACCCATTTGAGGCAAGGCTCAAGAGTGATGGAATTTTTGTGCCCCAAAGTCTTGTTATCCACCTTGTTTAACATCCTCCAAGCTCATATGAATCTCTAGCGAAGACCTTGATCGTTGTTGTCGTAGTCGAGTACCAAACCTTGAATCAGCATCTCGTGCAGGCCATCTCTTCGGGCATAACCAAACTGTCTTAAGGCCAAACAAGGGTTGTAGGTGATACCTCCACTAATGCTAAGTAAAGGGACATTAGGAAATTCTCCACAACAGTCGACAATGATAACATTCTCTTTGGATCGGGAACACCAATGAATGTCTGAATGTTTGAGCGTCATCAACCTTTGTGACCACCTTGATCCTTGCTCATTCTTTAATACAAATTGGGGAAGATGAGAAATAAACCATATTTCCAAGAGAGGATTGCAACATATAATAACACCTCTTTTCCTCATTGTGCGAGTGTGAAAAGAGTGTAGGATATCTCCTAGCAATGTAGGCACCGAGTTGCGGGATATGCAGATTTTGACGGCGTTGACATCTATGAGCTGGTCAGGATTTGGAAACAAAACCATCCCATAGATGAGGGGAGCCACAATTTCCTCAAAGGCTTTCAAGTCCAAGGAATTCCAACAGCTTTGGGCTTTCTCAAACAGGAACTTTGCTAGGAAACCTTTGACACCACTCCTTGTTTCCCAATGAGTTGTGACATTAGATGAGTGTAAGTGTAGAGCTTGAGCAATATCTTCTGGCTTTGGGTCTCTTTCCGTACCATTGAAAGGTAGTTGATTGAGAATGGGAATCCTCAAGAGTTGGGAGAATTATTCCAAAGTAGGCACAAGTTGATAGTCGGGAAATGTGAAGCAATAATGTAAAGGACCAAAGAACTGAAAAAGCACCTTCATCATGTCTTCATCTGTGTTTGAGGTGACCAAGTTGAGTAGGCGACCATGTCTCTCGGTGAATGGAGAGTTTTCATGAATCCTTGAAACTAGCTCCTTAAGTTGTGGAGGGATTCTTACAAGGTTGACTTGAATAGTTTTCCTGCAAAGTGAATCCATATCCTACAAAACAAGAACAAAGATGAATCCCAAAATCCTTGAAATGGTTAGTGGATGTATATGATGTTCATGATGTTATGTACAAGTATGCATATACAAACAAAGCAGACAAGTCCTTAGGTTTAGACTTGCATGGAGTTTTATAGGTAAGTACCTTCTTGAAGTTTAGTTGGCTCAAACCTGTCCTAGTAATAGTAAACGAGTTCTAAGGAGCTCAATATCACTGGATTGTTTCCTTGGTCATTGTTTCAGCTCAAGCCTCTTTAATGGCGACCGAAATATCCCAAGAAGCCAAACCTCAATGAGTGTAGTATCGAGTATTTACCAACTTCGGACTGCACCAAAGTCGGTCATCTCACTACATCCTAAATGCCAAGTTGATCAAGTAAAAGTTTTAAAAGTTCGTTAGTGCTTCATGACATCACTCAGTTGCCCCGTATTCTCTTTGATTAACTCAAAGGCTACCGATACCCAAAAATATGTCGCACTAACGTAGCTATTTCTTAGACCATGTCGGTATACCCCGCACAGTTTCCACAACGTATTGCTACTTACCTATAAGGTGTCCCAAATCCGGGTAGAGGATTCAAACCCAAACAAAGAACCATAATGTAAAGCATACAAGTCAAACAATGTAAGCAAATAAATGTGATCTATCCCTAAGGTAACCCCACTTTTAGAATTTTCTCCAACAGAGTCGCCAGTTCTGGGATACGGTGAGAGAACTGACTTGAGGTTTTTTGCGTTTTATCGCAAATGTTACGGTTAGCAAGAGTCGCCACCGACTTTTCTTTTATCCAAAACGGAAAGGTGAAAAAGTACAGAAAAGACCTTTGAGATTGTTTCTTGAGTTCGGGGGGTAGATTATGAAAAGCGAAGGTATTGACACTCTTTTCATCCATGGATATCCATGGGATCTTAGTTACTTGGTAGATCACTTGCTTTTGTTTGAAATTGTGTTTTGTGTGGTTTTTGAAAGTATTTTGTAAAGAGGCCATTGTTTAGGAAATCTTTGTAATGATTCTCGTTCGTAAGAATGTATACAAAGATGTTGATCTTTTGAAAATGTTTTTCAATTTTGTAAGATGTTTTGAAAGTGTATGTGATTATTTTGAAAATAGCAAGGATATTTGTTTTGAGATGGAGCAAGTAATTAGGAACAATCTACCTACTCAAATGTCTTTTTTGTTCATTTTATTTTCCTTTGATATTGTTATCTTACCACTGATTTGGTAAGCAACCCTATCTTTGGATGTAAACGGGAGGGACGTGGGTCATCGTATAGCCATGATTAGCAATGTTACAAGGTATCTTAGCATTCTTTTTTGAGGGACTAAGATAATTTGTAAGGCAACTTTGAATAGCGTCATCGATAGACTATGATCTTGTATTTGTTTGTTTGTTTTGCTAAGATACCTTACATGCGTAATATGGCCATTTTTGTAAGGCAACCAAGTGGGATAACCCTATGGGTGCTTGTTTGCAAAGGGTGTCATTTTCATGCTTGTTTTTGTCTTGGATTAGGGTTTTCTATTTGATTGGTTTTATTCTTTTCATACAAACCCTAATTACTAGCATGTTATGTTAAAGCGATAAATTGTGTAATTTAAAGTTACTACGCTATTATTACAACATTTGTGGGAGGGGGATATACAATTTATGAATGGGAATTGCAATAATATAAACCTAATTTATGTATTACAACCAAATTGAATTTGTACAAGAATTAGAATATACAAGATGAAATAAATATGCAAGAATTGTAAATGCAAAGAAAAAGATTTTTTTGTGTTTGGTTTCTTAAGAAAAAGGGTTTTCATTTTAACATAACTAGAGAAAAAAAAGTAATTAAGTTAAATAAGGAAATTAATTAAGAAATATTTTAATTAAGAAAATATTTTTTTAATGAAACCCTAAATCTATTTTAATTGATCAAAATGAAATAAGTTTAAAGAAAAAAAGTATTTTTGTATTATTATATTTTTTTTCTTGAAAAATAAATGGTGTTATAAAATATTTTTGGTCCTTTTTATATTAAAAATAGGTGTATTTAAATAAATAATAACCTAGTTTTATTTTAATATTTACAAGGAAATTAATAAAAGTAAATAAAGTGTGATAAATAAAATAATTTTTTATGTAAAAAAATATTTAAATTATGTCAAAATGTAAATCTATTATTTTTATACATTTTCTGATTTTTTTGGTATTTTAGAAAATATATTTAAAAGAAAAAAGAAAAAAATAAATGAATAAAAATAAAAATGGGCCAGGGAGGTGTTACAAGCAAACAGGGTGTATACTAGCAAAAAAAAAAAGAATGCCAGGCCCAAAGGGTCCAGCGCCTGCAAACAAAAATCAGAAAAAAGTAAAAAATATGAAAAAGAGCAAAATGGTCTCGCTGGGGCTTGAACCCAGAACCATAGGGTGAACAGGCGCACACTTTACCATTGAGGTGGCTATACATCCATTTATATAGGCAAAACCATAAATATATAAGGCAAATTGCTTTCTGAAGGCAATTTTCATATTCAACCTTGAGCCATGGCCGGACCACCTGTATCTTCCTCATTTCTCCAGAAAAATGGAAACTCCAAACATGAAAGTTATAGTGTTTCTTCCCATGAATTCAAACATATAACTTATATAAACTAAATGACAAAGATAAAAATTAACTTTGCTGGCCCTAAATTGAAACCTAATTTTCTCAGAAATTTCAAATCTAAAATTCTCTATACACAGTCAATATAAATAAAAACTATGAACATGGTTAGCTTTAGAGCAAGGATATCTACATTTTATTTTCACAAATCAGGATCTAATAAAGCTTGTATGAAGAGATAGAAGTTTGCGTTTTTACCTCTTGCAGCTAAAGTCGTGAATGGAGTTTGAGTGACTTTTAAGATGGCCTGAGGATCTGTTTAGCTTACCTGTACCTCCTTGAATGTATCCCAACTCTTCCTTTGCCTTGAATGTCACTGAATCTCTCTACTCAAGTCAACCTGCAGGCTTGGTTTTTGAAAATTGTGGATAGTGATGGAGGAGTTACAGTGAGGAAACAAGGGTATGAATTGCTTTGATATGATGTTTAGAATGTGTTTGAGTGATTAGTTTTCAAAACGCACGAGTGGAAATGAAGATCATGAGTTTTTGTTCAGAACTGTATGTTAATGGTGCTCTTGAACAGGTTTTTGGTACTTGGATGTTTAAGGTCGTTTTAGGGCTATATTATTCGTGTGTCCACCTGCAAATAGTGTGTCTACTTATAAGATAGAGGTTTCAAGACTTGTATCAACTCAGATTTCAAAACTCACATGTTTTGCTTGGTTACTTGTTGTTGAAGCAAAGCTAGCAAGCATGGTTTCAAGGTAAATACAAAACTTGTAGGGGGGATGAGACCTTTAAGCACACTTGTTCTGATTTTGTGGAGTGTGGTTATGCATAAAGAACCAATGCAAGGCTCAATCCAAGCTGACTTTGCATAAAGCTTGCTTTTCAAAAATGGCAATGTTGCCTTTCTCCCAAAAATGGAATTAATTTTGTACAATGCATTGAACGCTTGGGTTAAAGCTTCCAACAGTTGTGAAAACATTTAATTATGGAGTTAAAGTCAAGTTAGAAGCCTGTAAAGTGGGATTTGTACAACATGCTTAAGGATTGGATCCAATGTTCTTCACAAAATGGCTTGTAATCCAAGTGACAAAACACCAACTTCATCTCTTCGATTCTCCCTACTCAAGAATGATCTCAAGGAGTTCTTGGACATTTTGGAAAGCTTGAAATGTGCTATACAACTCATCTTTGAATTGATTTTGAATATTCCCTTTGGAACTATGTGAAAAATTTCCATGAAGTTAGGTAAAAAATCTGCCTAACTAGGGCAAAATTTCACTAAGTCATTTTTAGTTCATGAGCATGTATTCACAAAATTATAACTTGAGATCCAAGCATTTTAGGAGAAATTGTGTGAAGAAAAGTTGTAGATTTCATAGAGTTCTACAACTTTCATGTTGGAAGTTTCTCTTGAACCACTTTGCATCATGATGAAAACTTGGCTCAAAGTTGTGAAAAAATTAGAAATTTTCTATACTTAGAAAAATTTCTAAGTTAAGAAATTTCAACCTTTCAACATAAAATCTTAAATTCTTGATTTCTTGGTGAACAAGTTTCATGTTTTGATATGTTTTTATGAATTAGTACCTTTGGAATTTGATTTTGACCAAAAAGTCAAAGTTTGACTTTTCAGTATACAGTTGACTTTTGATCAGTTGACTGAAAAATTCATCTGTCAATCCAATGGACTTGTAGTGTTTTGAATCATGTCATTAGGTCAAAGTGATGCAGTTGGAATCTTGAGATCGTGCCTTAACTCAATTGATCATTTGCTAGGTCAAAAACCAGAAATTCCCCTTTCCCAGTCAAAACCCTAATTTTGACCATTTTGCCCTTTTGATGATTTGATCAAATTTCTTGAGGAGTTGTGGTCCAAACTTGATCAAATGACACATATGGGTTTATAATGTTGATGTGGACCAAAAATTATGAAGTTTTACTGTAAATTGGCGATGGTTGACTTTTCCCCCCAATATAACTGATTTTTAGGTCAATTGTTCAATTGACTGACCAAAAGTGTGATCCAAGGTTTGAAATTTGACATGGGTAATCTTGGGGGTCCATAATGGTCCATTAAAGTCACATGAAGCATTGATAGTTCAAAAATACTTGTGCAAACTTAAACCCTAATTTTGGTCATCAGTGCCTAAAGAGGTGTCTTGAGCTGATCAAATCCTAGTGCAACCTTGAGCCCAAGGAGATCTTGTGAGCAAATTCTTGATAAGTGAGAGGGAAAATTTTGGGGTACAACACTCAGAAATAATCTCAAAAGGTCTTTTTCTGTTCTTTTCACCCTTTCTATTGTTGGATAAAAGAAAAATCGATGGCGACTCTTGCCTACCGCAACATTTGCGAATACAAATGCAAAACCAGTATAACAGTCGATTCTGCCACCGTATTATAGAACTGGAGAATCTGTTGGGGAGCTATAAAAAGCGGGGTTACCTTAGAGTTATATCATTTTAAAATTGCTTTCCTTGTGTGTTTTGTATGCTTAATTTTTAAAGGGTTTGCTGGGGTTACTGTTAAAGATCTTATACCTGGATCTGGGGCACTTTTAGGTAAGCAGCACTAGATCGTGTAGACTGTACGGCGTAAACCGATATGGTTGAAGAGATGGCTGCATTAGTGTGACATATTTGTTGGTACTGGTATCCCTTGTGTTAAATTGAGGAGAATACGGGGCCGCTGTATGGTGTCGTAAAACACTAACTGACCTTAGAACCTTAGTTGAACAAACTTGGCCATTAGAAAATAGTGAGATAGCCGGCCTCGGTATAAAGCTGAGGATTGGTTGATACTCGATACTACACTCATTGAGATCTAACTTTCGGGATATTTCGGCCGCGAGAAAAGATTGCTTGAGCTAAAATAATGTCTAATAAAGAAAGATCAGTGATATTGAGAATCCTGATAACCCGGTTACTTTTCTAGGACAGGTTGAACCAACTAAACTTCAAGAGGGTATTCACCTATAAACCCATGCAAGCCTAAACCTAATGTCTTGTGTGTTTTTCTTGTGTGTGATTAAATTGTTCAGACATAACATCATGCATCATAACATCCATTTTCATTTCACTAACCATTTCAAGGACCAAGGGAATTTATCTTTGTTCTGTTTTGCAGATCATGGCTTCCATTCATAGAAACACCATCTGAATCAGCTTTGTGAGAATACCTCTCCAACTCGAAGAGCTAGTATCAAGGGTTCCTGAGACTTCCTCGTTCACCAAGAAATATGGTCGACTTCTCAACCTGGTTACCTCAAGCGTTGATGAGAATGTGATGGGTGTACTCTTTTAGTTCTTTGACCACAAACACCATTGCTTCACATTTCCTGATTATCAGTTGGTACCCACCATGGAAGAGTTCTATCAATTATTGGGTGTACCTATTCTTGACCAGGTGCCTTTCACCAGTTTAGAGGAAGCTCCAAAGCCAAAGGTCATTGCAGCAGCCTTGCATCTGAAACAGTCTGACGTTATATCCAATTGGGAGACAAGAAGCAGAGTTAAGGGTTTCCTAGTCAAGTTCCTATTAGAAAAGGCTCAATTGTTTTTCGATGATTTGGGTTACCAAGCTTTAGAAGAAGTCCTGGCTCTTCTAATCTATGGGTTAGTAGTATTCCCTAATCCGGACTTACTCATAGATGTGAATGTTGTCAAGATTTTCCTCTCTCGTAACCCTATGCCTACTTTGCTTGGAGATATCTTGAATTCCCTTCACACTCGTACCATGAAGAGAATAGGGGTTCTGATGTGTTGTGTACCATTATTGTCTAGGTGGTTTATTTCGCACCTTCCTCAATCAGTATTGAAGAACGAACAAGGTTTGGGTTGGCCGCAAAGGATAATGTCACTTTCTTACTCGAATATTCTTTGGTACTCCCGGTTTATGGAAGATGTCTTTATTATCGAGCGTTGTGGGGAATTCCCTAATGTCCTACTCCATGGAATTAGGGAAGGTATCACTTATAATCCTCCTCTGGCTATACGATAGTTCGGTTATGCTCGAAGGGATGGTTCCCATGATATACTTATCCAAGGCATTATGTTCAACTACGAGGATGATGTTCAAGGGTATTGTCAAAGGTTCATATGAGCTTGGGGCATGGTAAATAAGGTAGATAGCAAGACGTTGGGGCATAAGAATTCTATTACTATGGATCCTTATCTTAAATGGGTACGAGCTCGCACCCAACACCTTATGATGCCATATACAACCATCTTTCCAGTGATTGTGGAGCCTATCACCGAGGAAGATGTTCCTTATACAGTTCTCCATTCGAACATGCCCACTGATCTTGAAGAGTTGCGGAGGTCCTGGATTCAAATGAAAGAAGAATGGGATACCTTTAGAGCTCAATTCTATGCCAGTGAGAAGAAAGTGTTGGAGCTCACAAAGCAACTTCACGAAGAAAAAATTCTTAACGACTATCTCGGCACGAAGAGGAAGCGCCCATGGGAGACTTGATTCCTAGATTTTAAGAGTTTTTAATTTTCAATTGTAAGCCTAAAAGGAAGTTGTAATTTGAATTCTACTAATAAAATCTTTGTTTCATTTTGGTTCACAAATTTAAATTTCCCGAAGTCCTTGAAAACATCGCATAAACATGTCATGCATATCATTACATAAGCAGGTATTTCAAGACAGGTTTCTTATCTTTTTGCTATTTATTTCAGCAAAAAGAAATGACTCTTGAACAAGCAGTTAAGGATCTTCAGGCACAAAATTCTCAATTCCAACAAATGTTCCTGGCTCTGGCTAAGGGACAAGAAGATCTGAAAGCTCTCATAGTCAAAGAGAAGACAAAGAAGGAAAAGAAACCAGTTGGCGTCTTGAATATGGGAAGAAGATTTAGAGGACCAACCAATCGAGCTCTAGAATTTGCAACTCCATCAAATGAGGAGGATAATTAGGAAGAGGACAATAAGAAGACAAAAGAAGAAGACAACAACCCGGGGACCTATGAAGAGGAAGTGAATTATACTGAAGAATAATATCCTCCTGCTGATGACAAATATAAACAACTGGAGGATTGTCTCAATGCTATTGAGATTCAGAGGGTACCTGGTCTGGATTTTGAAGAGCTAGGACTAGTCTCAGGGGTGGTCATCCTGCAGAAATTCAAAGTTCCTGCATTTGCAAAGTATGATGGTGTTTCCTGTCCCAAGCTGCATTTAAGGTCTTATGTCATGAAGATCCAACCCCACACAGCTGACAGGAATTTATGGGTTCATTTCATCCAAGAGAGTTTGTCAGGGACACAGTTAGAATGGTTCTATCAACTGGAAGGAACTAATATTCGTAATTGGGAATATCTTTACAAGCAGTACCAATACAATGCCAACCTCGCTCCAACCCATACGCAAATTTAAAGCATGTCTATGGGTTCTAATGAGGATTTCAAATATTATGCCCAAAAATGGAGAGATCTTGCAGGAAGAGTCCAACCTCCTCTGTCTGATAGAGAGCTGGTAGATATGTTCTTGGGTACTTTATCAGACCCGTTTTTCAACCATCTGATCAGAAGCTCTTCAGCTGGATTCATCGAGCTGATATTGACGGAGAACGAGTGGAAGCTGGCATCAGAAGTGGAAAAATTCAAGGGGTCGCGTCTTTGAGTGCTGTGAAGAAGCCTTTCAGTGGGAAGAAGGAGGTTAGTGCTGCATATGGCTAGATAAATCAGGGTAAAGCTAAACACTGTCCGATGGTAGGAGCTGTAATGATCTCCAACCCTGCATCAACTCAACGAAAAAATAATCAGCGCATGTAGGATGTGCCTAGAAGACAATTTACCAACTCAACATGCCCTTATCTCAGGTATTGCAGCATTTATTGAAGGCTAGTTTGGTCACTCTAAGGGAGCCTCCTCAAAATCCAAACATTACATCTCCCCGTTATAATCCAAATGCTCAGTGTGCCTACCACTCTAACAGTCTAGGGCATGATACAAATGATTGTTGGGCTCTGAAGAATAGAGTTTAGGATCTTATTGAGGCAAAGGAGATTCAAATTGACCCTCCTGAAACCCCCAATGTGATAACTGCACCAATGCCCAAACATGACCAGGGTATTAATGTTGTTGATGATGTTCTATTTGTTTCTTCTGTGGATGATTTAACTACTCCTCTTTCAGTTTTTAAGAAGAACCTCTTGCGAGCCAGTTTATTTTCGGGTTGTGGTTAAGGTTGCCACCTGTGTGCGTCTCTGCCCAATGGTTGTTTATTGTTGAATATAGGTGTCCAGCGCTTGATGAACAACAAGGAAATTCTGTTTGAGAAGACTCCCTCTATGAAAAGTCTATGTGAATATGCGAGATGTGAAGATGTGTCAATTATTACCATTTCCGCCAATCCTCCCAGGGCCACCTCTAAAGGTCATGTCAGGATTACATCCACTCATAAGGTTGCTCCTTTAATTATCACCTCTCCTGGGCCCATACCATATTCCTCCGATAAAGTTGTTCCTTGGAATTATGGAGCCGACGTTTATTATCATGGCGTCAAGCAAGACCTACTGGCCAATAAGAATGAAACTACTGAAGATACTGGTCCTAACATTGACACATTTGTTGGGACCAGTAAAATCACCAGAAGCGGAAGAATTTTCTCCTGAAATCTATCCAAAGACTGTTGCCACTCCTTTGGTTATTCCTACTAATACTCCTGTTGTTACTCCTGTTGCCACTCCTACTATTACTCCTGTTGTTATTCCTGCTACTGAGTCAGCTGAGACTCGGGGAAAAGAAGTATTGGTTGAGCCTGCCCAGACGGAGGCGCCTAAAGAAAGCATTCCTGAAGCCTCCAAATGAGAAATGGAGGAAAAATTTGAAAATTATACGGAAAAGTGATTATAATATTGTGGAACAATTGGGGCAGACCCCCTCAAAAATTTCAATGCTTCCCTTGTTTTCATGCTCTGAAGCCCACGCTAAGGCTTTGGTGAAGTTCCTGAAGCTTGCTCATGTGCTGTAAGAGACTTCTGCCGGACAATTTGAGAACTGTGTTGCTAGTCTGACTACTGACAATGGACTCGGTTTCTCCGATGCTGATTTGACGTCCAAAGGAAGAAAGCATAATGATGCCATGCATGTCTTTATTGAGTGCAGGGGAACTACCATGGCTCGTGTTCTAGTTGATACGGGTTCGTCACTAAATGTTCTACCCAAGGGTGCTTTGGACATATTGGATTGTGAAGGACTTACATTGAAGCCCAATAATATTGTGGTGAGGTCTTTTGATGGTTCCAAAAGAATGGTACACAGGGAGGTGGACATTCCTATTAAAGTTGGTCCTCAGACTTTTGAATCCACTTTCTATGTGATGGACATCGCCCGTCTTACTCTTGCTTACTAGGACGCCCTTGGATTCAGGGGGCTGGCGCTGTCACTTCCACTTTGCATCAGATGTTAAAGTATCCGGTTAGTGGGAAGATTGTTACAGTCCATGGCGAAGAAGAGTATATGGTAAGCCATTTGAGCTCTTTCAGATATGTCGAGATGGACAACGAGTTCATTGAGACCCCCCTGTCATGATTTTGAAGAGGTTCCTCAGACGATTGCTGTTACTAAAGTTGTTGTTGTTGTTCCAAAGATTACCAGACCTCCACTAAAGATGGCTTCCCTAAAAGATGCCAAGGCTGTAGTTGAAGAAGGTAGGTGTACTATTTGGGGCCAACTACCTGACATCCCCTATAAGTATGACAAATTTGGTTTGGGTTTCACTTTAGAAGCTCAAAAAGTTTTTCGTCGTGCTCGTGCCAGAGGACCACCACTATGCATCAGCAACCATGGAATCAATGTTGTGGAAGACACTGACAGTGACCTGGACAATTGAATCTTCCCTACTACCAGCGGTGGACTTAATAATTGGAAGGCTAGAGACTTTGTGCCTATTTCTTTTATTCAGGAGTAATTGTTTTTCTGTTTTTAAGGATATGTAATTTATGAACAATTTAAACTCTAAAATCCTTGTGTCCTACCCGAGATACATTAGTCTATTTGTGACGGTTATCACACTTCATATTCATATGTCATTAATAAATCATTATACATTTTGCATACAAATTTTACGCTCTATGTCTTTCTTTATTTTTGTCAAAATAGCTATACTCTCTTACACACACGCACATATCAAATTGCAGATCCGCATCCACCCTGGATCCCATTGATAATGGTTCTGCTATTGCCAGTTATGAGTTTGAAAATTCGATCTACCAAGCTGAGGACGAAGGTGAGGAAGATTGTTAAGTACCAGGAGAACTTGCTAGACTGTTACAACAAGAGGAAAGAGCAATACGGCCTCATGAATAGCCAGTCGAGACAGTAAACTTGGTTACTGAGGAGAATAAAAAGGAAGTCAAGATAGGCGCCAAAATGGTGTTAAAGAACAGTTAATTCAGATGTTACATGATTATGTTGAGATTTTTTCCTGGTCATACAAAGACATGCCGGGGTTGGACACTGATATTGTGGTTCTTCGTTTGCCAACGAAAGAAGACTGCCCTCTAGTGAAGCAAAAGGTTCATCGTATGCGTCCTGAGATGTCAGAAAAGATCAAGGTTGAAGTCATGAAACAATTTAATACCATATTCTTAGCTGTCACTTCTTATCCATAATGGGTTGCGAACATGGTACCGGTACCTTAGAAGGACGGTAAGGTGCGTATGTGTGTCAATTATAGAGATTTGAATAGGGCAAGCCCCAAGGATGACTTTCCGCTTCCCCATATTGATGTTCTGGTTGACAACACCGCACAACACAAGATCTTCTCCTCCGTGGACGGTTTCTATGGTTATAATCAGATAAAAATAGCACCTGGAGACATGGAGAAAACAACTTTCGTCATATAGTGGGGAACTTTCTGTTACAAAGTTATGCCATTTGGTTTGAAGAATGTCGGGGTAACCTATCAACGCGCAATGACAGCTTTGTTCTGTGACATGATCCATCACAAGATAGAGATCTACCTTCGACGATATGATAGCCAGGTCTCAGACTGAAGAAGAGCACCTAGATCACCTGCAAAAGATGTTTGAAAGAGTGAAGAAGTACAAGTTGAGATTGAACCCGAACAAGTGCACCTTTGGGGTAAGATCTGGTAAACTCTTAGGTTTCATTGTCAGCGGAAAAGTTATTGAAGTAGACCCCACAAAGGTTAAAGATATACAAGAAATTATAACTCCCTGCACCGAGAAGGAGGTTAGGGGATTCTTGGGACGTCTAAACTATATTTCCAGATTCATTTCCCACTTAACCGTTACTTGTGAGTCAATCTTCAAATTACTGGAGAAAGATCAAGTAGTGAAGTGGAATGACGACTGCCAGACTGCCTTTGAGAGAATCAAGGAATATCTTCAAGAACCTCCAATTTTGATGCCGCCGGTTGAAGGAAGACCTCTGATCATGTACTTAACAGTATTAAATAATTCAATGGGGTGTGTGCTGGGGCAGCATGACGAGTCTGGTCGAAAAGAGCATGCAATATACTACCTTAGCAAAAAGTTTACCGACTGTGAAACAAGATACCCACTCCTCGAGAAAACTTGATGCGCTTTGGCATGGGTTGCTCACCGACTAAGACAGTATATGTTGACCCACACCACTTTATTGATATCTAAAATGGATCCTATCAAATACATATTTGAGAAGCCCGCTCTCTCTGGAAGAATAGCAAGATGGAAAATGGTCCTGACCGAATATGACATCCAGTACACTACTCAAAAGGCAATAAAAGGAAGTGTACTAGCTAACCATTTGGTGCATCAGGATGTAGACGACTATCATTCAATGAATTTTGAGTTTCCAGACGAGAACATTATGCTATTAACTGACTGCGAAGAACCTGGACCGGATGAAGGACCTGAAAAAGGATCCCGATGAACTATGGTCTTTGACGGAGCTTCTAACGCACTCGAAAATGGTATTGGTGCTGTGATTATCTCCCCGGAAGGATTCCATACACCCTTCACCGCCAGATTATGTTTTAATTGCACCAACAACATGGCCGAATATGAAGCATGCATTATGGGTATCAAGGCTGCTATTGACATGAGAATCAAGTTACTACAGGTATATAGAGACTCGGCCTTGGTGATCAGCCAAGTTAAAGGAGAATGGGACACAAAGCATGCCAATCTCATCCCTTACCGAGAGCAAGTGTTGGTATTGATTCCATACTTTGAGGAGATTACTTTTGAACATATTCCACGAGAATAAAATCAGTTAGCGGACGCGCTAGCCACCATGTCATCCATGTTTAAAGTCAGATGGGATAATGAAGCCCCTCATATCACTATTGAAAGATTAGATGAACCGGCATACTGTTATGAGATCGATACCGATGGAGTTGAGGAAAAGCCTTGGTTCCACGAAGTGAAAAGGTATCTCGAAGAACAAGAATACCCTAAGGGAGCATCTGTCAATGATAATAAGTTTCTAAGAAGGTTCTCTTCCAAGTTCTTCCTTAGCAATTGAGTTCTCTACAAGTGCAACCATGATTCTACCTTACTGCAGTGTGTGGATAAAAGAGAAGCAGAGAAAATTATGGAGGACATGCAAGAAGGTGCCTTTGTCACCCATTCTAGTGGGTATACAATGGCTAAAAAGATCCTACGGGCAGGATACTATTGGTCCACTATGGAAGCAGATTGTCATAATTACTCCCGAACTTGTCACAAATGACAAATCTATACTGACAAAGTACATGTGCCTTTGGTTCCGTTACATGTCTTGACTGCTCCTTGACCATTCGTGATGTGGGGTATTTATATGATTGGAGAGATTAGACCTACCACTTCCAATGGACACCATTTTAACCTTGTCGCCATTGATTACTTCACGAAGTGGGTTAAGGCAGCCTCATTTTCTTCCGTTACCAAGAACGCTGTGACACGATTTATCAGGCACAATCTTATCTGTCGGTATGGTATCCCGGAAAGGACTATTATAGATAACAATACCAACCTCAAGAATACTATGATCACCGAGCTCTGTACGCAATTCAAGATCCAACATCATAACTTTTCTCCTTACCGGACGAAGACGAATGGCGCTGTGGAGTCAACCAATAAGAATATCAAAAAGATCATACAGAAGATGACAATAACATATAAAGAGTGGCACGAGATGTTACCATTTTCTATCCATGATTATTGTACCTCAGTGCGCACATCATCATGGGAAACTCCCTTTTCTCTCGTATAGGGTATGGAAGTTATCTTACCCATCGAGGTCCATATCCCTTCCCTAAGAATCATGAAGGATGTAGGTTTAAAAGAAGACAGATGGGTTCAGACTCGACTTGACCAATTGAACTTGATTGATGAGAAGAGGCTCGCGGCTGGTTGTCATGGTCAGATGTACCAGAAACGTATGATTAAAGCTTTTAACAAGAAGGTCAGACACTAGGTATATCAAGTGGGTAATCTAGTAATCAAGCACATTATCCTGCCACAAGGTGATCCCAGGGGAAAATGGACTCCCACGTATGAAGGACCATTTATGATCAAGAACATATTTTCTGGTGGAGCCATGATCTTAACCACTATGGACGGTGACGACCTTCCGCACCCTGTAAACACAAACATAGTTAAAAGATACTACGCATGAATAGAGACCCGCTAGGTTGACTGGCCTAGGAAATAATAAGGGCATCCCGGCGAACGTGTGTGGTTTGATAGAATTATATAGAGTTTATTAAAATATGTCAAATTTATAACAAAAATACCACCTATGAAAGACATTTATTGTCCTGGGGTTAATATGGAACTTAACTTCCGTATTATCCACTGATATTGAGAAAAGAAACACACTATCATGAGTTCGAAACGTGTCAAAGGGTTAGTCTGAAATTTAACTTACGAACTCACCCTTTTTTGTTGCATAATTGAGATGACTCACTTTCGAAATATTTTGGTGTGTATAAAGGGAGATCGGAGGTGAATTGTCATATTACTCCAAAATTATTTTTAAATTTATCAAGAGTGACATTTCACAACTAAAATCCGAATAGCAACCCCAAAATCTTTCCTGCATTGTTAGTTATAACTCATAAAACGCAATGACATATGATATCTTAATTTTACCCTTATCTAATTTTTTTAAATATCTATGTTATTCAATTATGTCAATTTTAACTTTTTTAGGGGGTTTCTTAGGCCATCTCATAGGGGTGAAAATACCCTATGCAATTTCGAAAATGCAACTGGAAAATCGAAAATGCATATCTGGTATGCACCCACACGCATATAATTGTTTCGCTTTTGAGATATGCCCCATTTTACGACTTAATTTATTCCGGAAATGTATTTTCGAAAATTCCCAGAAATACAGTTCTAGTTCCTAGTTTTATAAAGGCCTTTGACTACCAAGGTTACATTTTCAGCCATTAATTGTGTAATTTTGTGGGGCTCATTAACTACCAAGGTTTATACATTTGTTTCGTTTTAATTTGAAATGTATTTTCAAATCATCAGTATGTATTAGTCTACGAGCACTTAATAAAAAATAACAAAAGGTTAGAATATGTTGAAAATAATTTATATTTTAGGAATGTCTTGTTGACTAAGTATGTTAGAGGGTATTTTAGTATTTTATTATATCCTAATCTTGTGTATAAATAGCCTAGTTGTAGGTAGGTCAATGTATCCATTACTCCTTATTTTGTAGTCGTCATTTAATTTATTCCTTTTGTCTTTCATATCTCCTTGTGCATCAACAATTGGTATCTAGAGCTTCGGTTCAAAATCCACGGGGAAACACGAGAAATACGAGTGAACAGTGAGGCGTTGTGTGATTGAGAATCACATTTTTCTGATTCTGTGGGATTTGGGAAACACTGTGTGTTAGTGAGTTTTAAGTGAACTGCACAAGGTTGAAGATGAATGGAAACGACGATATCAGTTCCAAGCTTCTAGTGTTTGATGGCAAAAACTGGAATCGTTGAAAGATCCAGATACGTGTGTTATTCGGTTCTCAAGATGTGTTAGATCTTGTCACCGATGGCTATGCTTCATTAGCAACAGACACGACAGAGGCACAAAAGACAACGTCGAAGGTGATAAGGAACAAAGATCAGAAAGCATTGTTCTACATCCATCAGTGTGTGGATGCAAATGTGTTTTAGAAGATTGCTGACTCTAAAATAGTAAAGGTTGCATGGGACACACTTGTCAGATGTTACAGTGGTGACACATCAATGAAGAAGGTGAAGCTTCAGTCCCTAAGAAAACAATATGAGAATCTCAACATGAAGGACAACGAGAAGGTTTCTGAGTACATCTCTAGAGTAACTCTGATTCAGTAATGAGATGAAATCTTGTTGAGAAACCCTTTCTGAATAAGTAATCATAGAAAAGGTATTGAGATCTTTAACTTCTCAGTTTGATTACATTGTGGTAGCAGTTGAATATTCCAAAGATATGAGCACCATAAGAGTTGAAGAGCTTTAAAGTAGTCTAGAGGCACATGATTTGCGTATGACTAAGAGAACTTCTGAGAGGGAAGTAGATCAGCAACCTATAAAAGCAACTTCTGGTAAGTATCAGAAGCAGAATTGGTCAGAAGCCAGAAAGAAAACTAACGACGGTCAGAGGTCAGAAGCTTCAACTTCTGATGGGAAGAAAAATGTCCAGAAGGGAAAGGATAAGTTTGACAAGAAGAATGTTCAATGTTACTGTTACAAGAACTTTGGTCACTATGCCAAAGATTGTTGGTCAAAAAAAGAAAGGAAGTCAGAAGAAGCAAATATAGCCAGAGGAGAGTCAGATAATGAACCTGTGCTATTAAAGGCTTATAAATATGATGAGGAACCTGTGAGATTGTCATTTTCTGGTTCTGAAGGGGAAGATGATTCTGAATATTCTGACTCTGAAGGAGTGTTTGAATATGAGTCAGAATTAGAAGACGACGTTGAAGATTCTGAAGATGAGTCAGAATATGAGGTTCCTAAATATGATTCATAGTTAGAAGATGACTCTGAAGTTGAAGACAAGTCAGACTCTGAAGGTGATTCTGAGTGTGAAGAATAATAAGAAGATGAGTCATAATATGAATAAGATTCTACTTCAGAGTCAGAGGATGAAGAATCTTCTGAAGAATCTAAAGATGAGTCATATGGGGAATCTGATTCTGATCCAGATTTTGAATCTGGTGGTGATCATGCTTCTAGAAAGGAAAACTCTGAAGACGTAGGTTCTGGAGGAAGATCTTCTAAAGATGATCATGTTTCTGTTGGAAATCATGACTCTAAGGATGAACCTTCTGAAGGAGGAGCTTCTGAAGGAAATCCAGCCTTTGACGATGATCATGATTCTAAAAGTTGAACATCTGAAGGCAGAGCTTCTGAAGGTGATCCAACTTTTGAAGATGGTATTTCTAAAGGTAGTGATTTTGAACGAGGTCCATAAGCTAACAAAGGTGGAGCTTCTAGTGGTAGTCAAACTTCTAAAGAAAGTCCAGAAGGAGATGTTGTGCCAAAATCAGAAGGAGATTCTGAACAAGTTCAGAGGCCACATAGAGTCAGAAATATACCAAGGAGATTTACAGAGTTTGATAAGCTACAAGATACTGAAGAGACTCTGAGGTATGGAGTGTTATTCCCTTATGGTGTTAGATCAAATGCAGAGCTGATATGCTATCCAGACTTTGATTTGTATGAAGACGGAATTGACAGAAGAGATACTTCTGGATATTTTTCTTTGTATCTGGAAAATCCTATTTCTTAGTGCTCCAAGAAGCAACTGGTGGTTCCGTTGTCAACCTGTGAAGCTCTCAATAAGAAAGTGTGGTTGAATTCCATGAAAGAAGAACTTTAGAATTTAGAAAAAACAAGATTTGGGAGTTAACCGAGCTTCCAAAGGAGAAGAAATCCATCAGCGTCGGATGGGCTTTCAAGCTGAAATTTGCTTTTCTGAATGGGATTGCACACTGCAGCAACCAGAAGAAGCTAGTAGATGTTCTGACAAAGGATGTCAAGACTGAACACTTTATCCGTTTGAGGATGTATTTGGTGTTGTCAGTTTTGTGTAAATATAAATTAAGGGATGGTGTTGGAAATAATTTATATTTTAGGAATGTCTTGTTGACCAAGTGATCAGAAAAATAGCAAGTGTACTATTTTCACCGATGTAGTAATAATGAGATTTTCCCAAAGTATCAATCTCGAGGACTACATAGGAAATACTGCGTTTTATTATTAATTAAATTAAACAAAAATAATAGCTTGGGGTTTGATTGGAATAAATCCTTGTGAAATATTAAATGACTGAAAGTAAAATGTGACTTTTTCTGTTTGATTAAAAAATGCTAGGGGTGAGTGTATGATTTGCCATGAAATAACCGTCACTCTTTGATCTCTTAAACAAGTTCATCAACCTTAATTACCGATTCTTAAGATTATCTTTCCTTATGTCCATAGTGAAAAACCTTTAACTTCTACCCTAATTTTAATGTCCATTCAAATTAGTTTTGAGGTTAAGCACTCAATTATCAAGAACTATTCTGGTTATCATAGGATTTCCCTAGTCCTAGGTGAAATCATCTATAATATCACTATTTATAAAACCTTAACACGACTGTCCGACTCTAATGTGTTAATAACAGTGAAACCTTATGGCCCCATAGGGTAAAACTGTAAATTCTTCTAAGCAATCAAATTGATGCATAAAAACTGTTATGTTGAATAAAACAAAGAGATCAGTATTCTTAACATTGCAAATCATAGACACCCCTAGCATTGGGGGGTTTAGCTGCACATAATATTCAAAGGAATTTCACTAAAAATAAAGATAGACATTACACAAATTGATGGTGAACTCTGATTTTCAATGGCTTTCGCTCATGAAAGGTCTTCGTTCTCCCAAAATTTGCATAGACTTCAATCTTCTATCGTGAAATTATTCCTCTGGTTCCAAAAGTCCCTTTTTCATTCTCCAAATTAGGTTTTTATAGTACCCAGTCACCTCTTATCAATCTAAAATGTCCAAAGTACCCTTAATGCTCCAAAAATACATAAAATCTCAAAATTGGAATTTCTAGCGCCTGTCCTGACGGGCCATGTCATCGGACACGAGCACCCATGTCAGCGTTTATGATCTATTGTTTTCCAACATTTGGCCCAGTTGAATTGACATGGGTCGTGTCAGCAGACACGGGCACCCGTGTCAACGCCTGTGATCCTTCCTCCAAAAGTTCATGCTTCAGCTGACTTGACACGGGTAGTGTCGTGTGACACGGGCGCCTGTGTCGCCTTCTTTCTTGCTCCAAATTCACTTTTTCCAAGTCCTCCCCCTGACACGGCCCGTGTCAGGCGACACGGCCACCCGTCAGGGCTCCTGAAGCACTTCTTCTAGAACTCTGAATTCTGCACTTTTCTGCCCCGATTCGTCCCGTTTTATTCTTTTGAACCTGAAAACACTAAAATACAAAATCAAAGTGTAAAATGCAGTAAAATGGAATAAAACACCAGTCAATAAAAAGAAACGATAATTAAAATAAATGCACAATTCCTGTGTAAAAACCACTGATCAAACTCCCCTAAACTTAAACCGTTGCTTGACCTTAAGCGACCATTACAAGTATTGCTGAAAATTACAATAGCCCGGTACTCATACCGTGAGACACCCGTTCAAATTGATAAAAAAATAAGTTTGTCTGATGTTCACATGACGTGACGAGTTTGTTTAAGAATATTTAAATTTAGAGTTTCCTATTTAGATGCCTCTCTAACTATGCTTTGTACTTAAGTCTCTTTCCAATTTTCCTCCTTTTTCATTCGGACAGTCACATTCAGGAAATAAGGATTATGATGATCATCAGACGCACAAGATTGATCAAGAAATTTTTTGCTCAGGCACCAAATAAGAGCTTTTGCTCCTTTATAATTTCAGATGAAATTTTCAAAACTTTTTAGTTTATATATTGTCCTTTATGGACGACGTTGGGGATCAACCCCCTTTGGGCTGAATAAGCTGGTGAAGGCTACCCAATTTAGCGAGTCAGTTTCATTTTAACGCCTTTTCATCATTTGGTTCCAAATTTATTTCTTTCTCCTTCAATCATACATGCATATGAATCCATGTTATGCCAGACTATGGGGATAAACTACTTCAAGAGTACTTCTCAGGATTCAAGCACTATGGTACAAATTTACAAGTTAGACTCGTATCCCTGCTACGTTATTCCGAACTTACTACCCTCAAACAACCATCCCTTTCTCTCTATATAATATTCTCGAACTCTATGAGAATCAAGTTCTTGATTAAAACAATTTTTTTAATCCAATTTGGAGGACTTCAACTTGTGGATTTACACAGCAATTCGTAGAGCACTAACAAATAATTCGAAAAGAAGAAAAGCAATACCCCCCCCCCCCCCCCCCCCCAAACTTGAACTAAACATTGACCCCAATGTTTCGGAACAAGCTCGAGAAGGTGACTCACAAAGGTTAATGCAACACATGTTGCAGCCTCCTTGCTCTCACCAGTAAGACTCCCTTTTTATTACCTGCAAATGAAACAAAAATAAATACTAAGTTATTAAAAGCGTGGGTTACCTCCCACGAAGCACTTTGTTTAACGTCGCATGGCTCGATGATTCCTCCCATTTTGGGGAGTACTTTCTCTTCCACACCTTGTTGCTTGTTTCTTCTCAATCCAGAACTCATTCAAATCAAAAGTCTCAACCCATTCGTGCTTCCAGCCACTTCCAACTTCCATCTTTTCAGTTTGGTGTTCCTTCTTCTTTCTCTTCTTTCCTTGTTGACTGAGCTTAGGAAATTTTATTGATGCCACCTGAGATATTTTTCCTGAGAATTCTTTTGGTTGTGATTTTGAGTTGTTTCATTCTCCTTCTACTTTGATCATTCCGACCAAAGATTTATCCTTTCCACCTGCACCTTGCTTCCTGATTTCCAACACCTTTAGAGTTATCTCCTCATCAAACATATCAGTGTCAGATTATCGGTCTCAATTTCAAAATTACATCGACTAGTCAGCATAAATGGTCGACCAAGAATGATAGGAGTCTCTTCATCTTCATGTATGTCCATGATCTGAAAATCAAATGGGAAAACAAAATTGTCAATTTCCACTAATACATATTCAGCTATCCCATATGACTCCTTGATGGTGTGATCAACAAATTTCAATTTTGTCCTACTCCCCCTTTATCTTCTCAATAACGAGCTTCTTGAAAATCGATAATGGCATTAACCTTACACTAGATCCAGAATCAACCAGAACCCTATTGAAAGCTCTGTCTTTTACTGTTCATGGTATTGCAACTGACCTCGGGTCCCTCTACTTGATAGGTATTTTTCTCGGGCGCAATTATACATAATTTCTCATCAACAGGTACCGATCCTTCTCATGTTGATATCTTCTTTGATAATAGTTCCTTCATGAATTTCTGATACAAAGGAATTTTCTCGAGTGCTTCAAATAATGGTATGTGAATCTCTAGCTTTTTGAAAATTTTAACAAAAATTTCAAAATCTTTTTCTTTTGTGTCCTTCTTTGCCATTTGAGATGGGTACGACAACTTGATCAATGGTTTAGTCTTCTCTTCAAGTGGCTTCACAAGAGATACCACTTCTTCCCATTTGTTCCTGTTCTCTCTCACTTCCAGCTCTACTTCTATGATATTATCATCAAAATTCATTTCATTTTCTTTTTCTCTATTAACTTTCTCACTCCTTGTTTTGACAACATTCACATTCTCATGACTTTTCTGACTTTCTTGTGCTCGCTGCACTACCTGTTATGCAATCTAATGTAACTGGTTTTAAATACAGAGTCATCACCTTTAATTTTTATCCTAAGGAATGGAGTATAAAGGAATAACCCTAAAAAGTTCAGAGATTCTATGTTTGACTTGATTCTAGACGAAGGGAAGGTGTTAGACACCCCTTATCTACCTTGTTCACAAGGATACTAGGTTTAGAAGCACGCTTTTTAGGAAATAGGGTTTTAATTAATTAGGGGAACTCACCACGATTTTAATTGTATGCCTACGTATCCTCTTAGGAGGAATAAGAGTCGCATTTCGTAGATCACGGTTTAGTTGGTGTTTTTTATAAGATTACTTAGAATTGCTTTCGAATTATCCTTGAACCTTGTCTGGGTTGTAAGTTGAGTGATTGTAGACACATTTCGCAGTTTGATTAAAAAACAATGCTATTTAATCCTTTTTGAAAATAAGCTTGTAGTTTTTGTTATGTTAGTAGGAAAAATAATTTGAATTGTTGGTTAGCTGTTTTGAGTTTTGAATTGATTAACGAGTATGATAAGACATAGAGTGGGGGAGTCTGATATAGTATCCTCATCACGTGGCTAGATATTGGCCATGTGTCATTCGCGGATGGTGAATTTGGTGAGTTGTATGGATTTTAATATCTTGAGTGATGTATTGAGGAAGAAGACGTTGTGAACTTTGTCTTTATTGATTGCTTCCTCAACCTTTGTTGATGTGCACGAGAAAGATGATGTAATTGAAGCTTTGCTTAGATCATTTCCTCAATGATGTATCGAGGATGGAGATATGCTTGAACCTTTGCTCAGATGGCTTGATTCTCTTGATATTTGAATGCACTAGTGAATTAATTGAAAGACTACCCTGCCCCTAGTTGAAATTAAGGTTTTTTTTTAAAATATAAAAAACTCCAACTCCTGGATCGAGGGGGTTGACTACGGATTATATTCTTATATCTCCACTGTTTGGGAAGTGAAATAATGCCTTACATCGCCAACTTGGTCTTACCATTGAAAGCATAGTTTAGCAAAATTCTTGTTATTTAATTTTTATCATTCTCCCTCGAAGTTTGTTTAAAGAAAATTAAGAATGGAAGAGTCAAAGATGAAATGTAAAGTGATGAAATAGTGAATACGAATGGATTGATTTCAAAATATGCACGCTTATTTTTTTAGAGTTACTCATCCAAAGATACAAGTTTATACCAAATACAACTTAACAACTAGGAAATTACAATTTGAAATTGATAAAGTCTAGTGACCCTATGGAAGAGCTTTTTTGTTGATCCACTTGACTTTAGGAGATGCTTCGTAATTCTTGAACTTTTCAAAGCATGAGGATGACCCTTGATTCTTCTCGGGCATACCAATTTTGTTGATAGGGCAATTGCTCTTGATATAAAGGAATCACCAATGGTAGTGGCATTTGAGGCGATGTGTAGGCCCGTAGTTATCACGGTGAAAGACTACATTCTCTCTCCAATAAGAATTGTAAGACCAAGTTCAATTGAGTCTCCAATGCTTAATCTCCTCCTTCCACAATTTCATACTTTCTTAAGTTTATTTGCGGGTACCAAGAAATCAGCTAGCATATGGGTGATAGTTGGATAAGAGTGAAGGTGGAAATGCATGAGATGCAAATGTATGAATGTATGTGAATGCATGGGTTTGCAAAAAAAATTGTTTTTAAAGGTATGCTAAAAATTTCATGAAGATGCAATGCGACGTGGGCATAGTATGAGGGTAGACGTAGGGGTACCCTTTAAAGGTTTAATGGTAGATATGAAAATAATGATGTCCTACACTGACTCAGGGATTAAGATAGGCATGAACACCTTAAGAATAAAGAAAGACGAAGAAGAATCCCTATAGGCTAGGGATTAATATTTTCAAAAGAAAAATCCCTACTGGCTAGGGGGTATAAAAAGACGGAAGTTCTACGGACTAAAGATAATAGCGTAATAAAAGATAACCCTTGCGGGTTTAGGGCTTGTAGTGGGATTTGTGAAAGGTAGGCTCATAGTTTTGGCCTACGGATATTCTACCCTCTGTTTCCAGTGATTTCTGGTAAACAACCGCTAGTCTTCCAAACTATCGAATAATCTTTATTAACGCTACTCAATCTCTCTGGTAACTCACAGGATCGACTAGATTGATCCTAGGACTCCTTGGATATTAAAGTTACTCTCACAATCGAACAATTATTCATGGTTGCTATTGTACAAGTGTTTGGTTTATTTCGATCCCTCTCTCTAAGAGTTTAAAAATGTGGTCAAAATGTATATGAAAACTAAGTTATACGAATAAATGCTAATTGTAATGCTGATTGAAGAGACATATAAAACTGTATGAAATCTGAAGTAAATGGTTTCGATTTGCAAAACATTTAACATAAAAGGTTTCTGGAATGTAGAAGTTTAAAATGTGAAGAAAGCGTTTAATGCAATTTTAAGTAAAAGGATGCGTTTAAAACAATACTTGGAAGTAAAGGTATTGAAAGCGTAACAGTTCTCTGAAATATAAAGTGCTCGAAATATAAAGAAAGCATTAAAGAGTAAAACTTTGAGGAAAAGACTTTGAAATGAAAAGACAATAAATAAAGAAACTTGCAAATGTTGTTCGACAAAAAGAAAAGAGGAAAGTACTGGAAATGGTAAAAAGGCTTTCATTAAGTTAAAAATACATGGTGCTATCATACATACATCTCTCTTGCATTCGTTTCCCTTGCCATGTGGTAGTTTGAATGTTATTGAGTATTTTGTATAACAGATATGACACACTGAAATCCTAATACTAAGACTTCTATTTATACTAATTCGACCCTAACGGTCTCGCTATAGGATCATGCCACGTTTCGAACATGCAAGACAATGCTTCTTTCATCTTTCCACGTGTCCCCAAATGCTCCAACACATAACTTTCAAACTTTGAAAGTCCCGCTTCCATTTAAATTTTAAATGCTCTGGTGTTTCTCCGTTTCGAACGCTCTTCCCAAACCTAGCCTCGCTGTTGTTTCGAGACCCCTTTGGATATTTTCCCATGATCACCGTTCGAAGCCTCAAGCTTTGACACACTCATTCGAAACACTGCTTCTGCAACTTCGAAACATGGTGTTCAATTCCATTTCGATCAGAACTTTTAACTAATTTTAAATTCTAAATAACATTATCAAAATCTTCAGCCAACAAATTGCCCCTTTTAAAATATGTATTTCGATCTCTTTGAGAAATACCTATTTTAAACATTTATACAAGATTTTGATAGGATTTTCGAATCATCATAACATTTAATGCCTTTGACTCCAATCACATCAATCATAGCACCTTTTGGGTTCCTTAACCGCCCAGAGTCACTTCACAGCGTGGAGCAGTTATAAGTAATGATTGTTTTTAAATCACGCCTATTACCTATATCACCTTCTCGCCACCTCTTCATCACACCAACCCATGATCTCCACGTATCACACTTTTACTCGGTGGATGTTTAATCTTCTCATTATAAAACGTCAATTTACTCTTCCTTTTCCTTTTTTACACTCTAAATCTTTCATACTCTGGATTTTTACTCTTCTTCTCTCACAAACAATCTAAGCTCTCAAACAACAAAATGTCTTCCTCCACCTCTTCCCAACTCAAGAAAGTCTCAAAGAAGAAGGGAAAGACTACAGGAGCCACCATGGAGAGTAAAATCGTCACCATTCAAGGCCAATCTGCTCTTGCTCCTCAAATGATTTCCAAAGAAAAAGAAATGTTGTACGCATCACAGGTACTCATCCCTACCCATGTTGCTGGTAAGAGGTTAGCCTTAAATGGTCCTCTTACAGTTTTTGAAATACTAAAGGACACCAGGACAATTTTTCCCGTATGTTATAGCTTCAAACCTTTATTCAACAAAATGGATACCCCTAGGGTAGTAGAATCCCTCAGTTCGAATACCGCAGAAACCCCAACTGTTCCTCCCAAGGACCCATTTGTTTTGGATTATGTAAAAAGCAATTTTAAACCATTTAGATCTTGCCCTAATTCTGATATTGCCTATCAAAATTGGTTCGCGAAAGTAGAAGCCAAAAAATCCCAGCAATGGGAAGAACTAGGCATTTATAACCTCATTAAGCTATCGAAACCTGGATTCACCTATAGCCACCCTCTGCTGTTCGCGTCCCTTTATTTCTGGGATAGTACCTACAACACTTTCCATCTCCCAGGTGGAATGATTACCCCAACTTTCTTTGATATAGCGGCTATTACTGGGCTGTCGCCAGTGGGAGAAACTTATGTTCCTGACAATGAAGAGCACTCCAGCATAATTGACTTCGAAGTCAAGTTAGCCAGCTTTTCCAAATTTATCAGCCATTATCATGCTGAAGGGGATAATGTGTCTGACATAGAGCATATTGCATTCTTAACCCTGTGGCTGTCTAGGTACGTTTTCTGCAGTAGATCCCTGCAGGTAGCTAGCAGGTTCATTCCTTTAGCTAGGGATTTACACGAAAATCGCAAAGTGTGCCTAAGTGAATTACTCTTAGTTGACCTCTATGAGAGCCTGAGGTCAGCCGTTTCGAGTCTCAAATCCCACACCTCTAAAAACATTCTATTAGCTGGCCCATTTTGGTTACTCCAATTATGGCTAAACGCCATGTTCGAACCTTCTTTACCAACCGCTAACACCATAGATGAGCAAGATTCAGAAATAAGTGATAGGATAGTCGAAGGCACTAGGCTTCGAAGACTAACTCCTAATGATGACAAGGATGACTTCAAGGTTCAATTCTCGAAGTACATCATGATCCTCTCCAAAAGGCATAAGTTCGAAGAGAGCATGGCGCCTTTTGCTTCGAGGACTCATGGACCTTCTTGGTTCACCATGGCTCTCTCAGAAGCCATCAAGAGCAAGGAGATCCAAGATGTATGGAGAGCTTTTTTGCTTCCTAGACTCATCTCTTCAAGGATAACCCCAGCTAAGAATCAAATTCTCCTCTTTGCCTATCAACCAAACTTCGTTTCGAGGCAGTTTGGCTTATGCCAACTGATTCCTGAACCTTTGTTCCAAACTGAGAGCGCCATTACATCTGGTCGAACTTTCAAGGCAAGGGAAGCCAAGATTCAACAAGAACAATATCAAGGCTTTGCCCAATTTGAGCTGATAGCCTTCGAACCTACCCATCTCGCGGCTAAAGGATTTCTGGAGTGGTGGATTAAGTTTTATCAAACTTGCATGTTCGATACACTTACAATTCGACAGAAACTAATTGATGCCTTCGATGTGCAGGTACCTGCAAAGAAAGGTATGTTTACTCATGCCAAAGAGATAAAAGCTTTTCAAAATTATTTTGAAACTACTTACGACCCCACGCGCTTGGACTCCACTGTGCATCAAGCAGCTGAGACCTTGAAGGAAAAATTTAAACAAAAAGTTTCTAAGCTAAAACTTCCTTCAGGGCTGTCACCTGAGGATAGGTATAGGTTGGCATTCGAAATGCATCCACCTAAATTTCCCATATTACCTACCTCAGAACTGGCTCTGGCTTGGTTTCCCCCATATCCATGGTGGTTTACTTGCAAAGAGATGTTCAAATATCTTCAAAGGAAACCAAAGCCATCTGAGACTGTGACATGGGCTCGACACTGGCTTCATGATTTCCCAGGACATCTTCGATATGACCTTTCTGCCATGTCAATTAAATCTGATCAAGGCACAGGTGCGAATGCTTGGGAACAATCCCAAATGTCTTTTATTTTCCATATCTTTAACCTTTGCCTTAATTGTTTTGATTTTCAGCTATCAGGATAAAGACTGCTGCCTCGAAATCGAAGGAAGGGAGTGCCTCTCAGACCTCCATTGAAACTACTGAAAAAGCTAATCCACCCGAAACAACTGCTACTGCTGCAACTACAACAACAACAATAACGCCAACAACAAGTGCCCCAATTCCAACGGTAATCACTTAGTTTTTGATGCTTTGAATTCACTCAAGCTTTTTATATCTAACTTCGTTAAAATTCGTTCAGACCAACAAGCTTCCTCCCACTACTCCTAAGAAGCGAAAACCAAGCACTACTGGGGAAGATCCCACTGCTGGAGGAAACTCAAATACTGCTTCGAAGAAGAAGCTAAAGAAAGCTACACCTAAAAGTACTGTTGCGACTAGCGTCTCTGGACTCGACTCCAGGGATGCTGCTCCCTTACCAAAATCCAAAAATCCACCTTCGACCTCCAACCCACAGTTGGAACGCATAGCTAGTAACCTCTCCTCTGAGGGCCCACAGGTAAATCGAACTACTTCTAAAAACGTTTAACTTCTTATTATCTTGGTGAATATTTTTCTTTAACATTCTGCCACTCTTTGCAGAACATCTTGAATCCCACTTCTACCATTTCGACCTCACCGTCCAGAGCTGCTGCTCCGCTTAACTCCTCCCCTCAAGGAGATTCCAGCAATTTGGTCCAAAACAAAGGTTCTTCCAATGTGGCGGTTTTAGCTGGAACTTCTGAACAGCCAGATGACCAAGGTACCTCCATTCCTCTGAAAGAGGTGAACGAAACGATACTTCAAACGCCTGCAGAGGATTCACAAAGGGTTCTTCAAAAGTCCCCTCTTGAAACTCTTCAAGAGGACCCAAAGGATACTCAGACTGAAGAAGAAAAAGCTGATTCTGGGCGAGAATTCGAAGAATCTGCAGGCGAAGAATCTGAGGAGGAAAACGCCAATGACGAGGAAAACGTCAATGACGAGGATAACGCCAATGATGGTTCGACTGCCGGGACGGAGTCTAACGCACATAGCGGCGAAAGGGATGGTATCGAAGTGGTAGATTTGGACGAAGATGAAGAAGAGCAAGAGCACGAAGCAAATGAAGGGGGTGGTGATGCAATCAACGAAACCCTAGAGGTTGAAACAAACGTGGTTCCCCTACGCGTGGAATTCCCCCAATCCTCTCCGTCTCGAATGACTGACGAGGAACTGGCACTTCTGAGGCGCAATGACCCCATTGGGTATATGAAGGCGAAGTTGGCTCAGAGGGATGTTCCAATCGCTAGGGCTGGCACAAGTTCAACCAGCTATCCTCTTCCCACAGATGAAAGAGTTGTTCTTCTTAACAAAATTAGGAGAACTATTCTCAATGTGGATATCTTCGAAGTGCTTAAGCAAGATAGTACTGCTTGCTATACTATGAAGGAGCTGCTCACAAAGGTTAATCTTTCCAACTGCTCTTTGCCAGTTAGTACTCTCTTGTTTGATCTTCAGAATTTGCTGGACAACGTAACTGGCTACCTTCTCCAAGACGAATCTGCTGCCAAGAAGGTTCATGAAAAACGCATTGCCATGGATGCCGCCTATGAACAAGCTTCGAAGCTTTCTCAAGAAGCTGAGGATCAGGCTATGCATCTGAAGCAGGCGAAAACTGAATATGAGGCTCGAGCTGAGTCCATTCTTATTTGGGAAAGGCAGATTCTGGAACTTCAGCAGAAAGTTAAGGAAGCTAAGGAACAACAACTAGCCTTCGAAACTAATCCTGCAGGTAACCAATTCGAAGAGCTTCTCAACCGGGGGCTTGCAGAAATGGAGACTGCAGAGCAACTTAAAGGAGAAGTGGCAACCTTGGAAGGTGCCAGGCGGTTTGCTCAGCAGAGACTTGAAACATTTCGAAGCACCTTTAATCGATTGAAAAATAATGTTTATTTCTAGATTTTTATGTCTGTCTGACCATAACTTTGGCTCTTTACATGTAATATTCGAACAACGCCATTTTGGCATTCTTGTCTTGCCATCTTGGCTTTTTATAATATTTTGTTTATGTTGTTATTATTCGAATCTCCCGCAGGCTTGGCTTATATTTCTTTAAATATTTCCCATTAACCTTTAGGACTCGTTTATCATCCAAGAGTTCTTCGACTTCGTATGCATTGTTTGAGAATACTTTTAATATTCGAAAAGGTCCTTCCCAATGAGGTGACCATTTACCTAATGCTTTGTTCTTCTTATCCATAGGCAATATGACTCTCCAAACCAAATCATTAATAACGAATACTTTTTTCTTCACCCTTTTATTGTATGTTCTGGCCACTCTTTCTTTTTGCCTCATCAGAATTTCCAACGCATGTAATCTAATTTCGTCCAACTCAACTAATTCATTCATCATCATTTCCCAATATAATGCAGCTGGGATTTCGTTTTGTTTCTGGATTCGAACTGATTGCAGATGAATTTCTACTGGTAACACTGCATCATGGCCGAATGTAAGTTGGAAAGGCGTAGTGTTAGTGGCTTCCTTAGGAGATGTTCTACAAGCCCATAACACTTGGTCCAGAGTTTTATGCCAATTTCTTGGCTTCTTGCCAATATGCTTCTTGATTAATCCTATTATTACTTTATTTGCTGCTTCGACTTGTCCGTTTGCTTGAGCATAATATGGTGTTGATGTTAGCAACCTGAACCCCATTTCTTGGGCAAATCCTTGCATCTTTCTACCAGTAAATACAGAGCCTTGGTCTGTAGTTATACTTTCTGGCAATCCAAACCTATAGATAATGTGCTTTTGTATAAACTCGATAATTGCCTCTTGATCAGCAACTACCAAAGGTATGGCTTCGATCCATTTGGTGAAATAATCTACTCCTACCAAGATATATTTCTGACCTTTGGACGAAGCAGGATTTATCTCCCCTATCAGATCCAATGCCCATCCTCTGAATGGCCATGGTTTGATGATCGAATGCAACTCACTTGCAGGGGCGTGTTGAATTCCTGCATGTTTCTGACATTCCTCACATCCTTTAGCAAAGTCTATGCAATCTTTGAGCATGCTAGGCCAATACAAACCATATCGAAATAGCAACCATTTCATTTTATGGCCTGCTTGGTGTGCCCCACTTGCCCCATTATGGACCTCAGACAATGCTAAATATGCCTCACTTTCTCCTAGGCATTTCAATAATACACCTTCTTGGGTCTTTTTGAACAATTCGTTCCCCATGAGGAGATATGACAATGCTCTATATTTTGTTTTTCTATCCACCTTTAAAGTTGGGTCTGCTAAATAACTCTTTTAATGGACTTCGCCAGTCTGTATCTGACAAAGTATTTATGGCTAGAATTTCGAATCCTTGTTTCTCAGCATATCCCAATCTCATACTTTCCAGATCCGATGGTGTGAATCTAGTAGCCATAACTCTTCCCCTTATTTCGACCAAATCCTTAAGATTCTTGGTAGATACTCTATAACCTGAAGCCAGCTGCGCTAAGTCATTTGCTTCTTGGTTTTCTAACCTTGGTATGTGTTGAATATCCATGTATTCAAACTTTCTCAATAGCCTATTGACTATGACGAAGTATACCATTAAATTTTCCTTTATGCACTTGTATTCTTTTGTGATTTGTTTGACCACCAATTCAGAGTCTCCTTTAATTTCGACTCTGGTTGCCCCCAATTCTAACAAAGCTTCAAGTCCAACAATGAGCGCTTCATATTCAGCTTCGTTGTTCGAACAACGTGGACCATCCAATTTATACTTGAATTTTGTTGGAATTCCTTCAGGAGAAATTAGAAGGACTCCAACACCACTTCCATTCCTGTGGGTTGAACCATCAAAGTATAATTTCCATGGTTGCATTTCGACGTAACTCATGCTTGTCTGCTCAACCAACGAATGATCCACAATGAAATCAGCAATCACTTGACCTTTCATAGCTTTTAAGGGCATGAAAGTCAATGAATATTCTGTTAAGGCCAGAGCCCACTTTCCAACTCTACTATGCATTATTGGCTTTGAAAGCATATGTTTAATGACATCGAAGTGAGACGAAACATAAACGTCAACAGGTTTTATATAATACTTGAGTTTCATACAAGAGAAATATAAACAGAGACATAGCTTTTCTAAATTGCTATATCTGGTCTCTGCATCATTTAGCACTCTACTTAAATAGTATATGGCTCTTTCGACGCCATTGTTATCCTCTTGTGCTAACATACTACCTATGCTAACTTCAGAAGCAGATATGTACAGTCTCATGGGCTTCCCCCATGATGGTGGAGACAAAATAGGAGGCTGGGAAAGATATTCTTTTATTTTGTCAAACGCCTCCTGGTGAGCTTCGTTCCATTCGAAGGCCTGACCTTGCTTCAAACGAAGTAACGGAGAGAAAGCTTGGGTCCTTCCACTCAGGTTCGAAATGAATCTTCTGAGGAAGTTAACTTTCCCTAGTAGAGATTGCAACTCCCTTTTTGAAGCAGGTGCTTTCGTCTCCATTATGGCTTTGGTTTTGTTCTGGTTGATTTCAATTCCTTTCTTGTGGACCACAAAACCAAGAAAATCTCCAGCCTGCACAAAAAATGCACATTTCAAAGGATTCATTTTTAAGCCATGTTTTCTCATTCGTTCGAATGATTGGCTTAAATGATGCAAATGTGCTTCTGCAGATATATATTTGATGACTATATCATCAATATACACCTGCATGAAGGTTTCGATGAAGTCATGAAAGATTGAATTCATCGCCCTTTGATAAGTTGCCCCAGCATTTTTTAAAGCAAAAGGCATCACCACCCATTCGTAGGTGCCTAAGGCTCCTGGGCAACGAAATGCTGTTTTTGCAACATCTTCTTCAGCAATGAAAATCTGGTTATATCCAGAATACCCATCTAACATGCTCAAGTATTCGAATCCTGCAGCAGAATCTACTAGCATTTCTGCCACAGGCATGGAATATTCATCCTTAGGGGTTGCAGTATTTAAATCCCTAAAATCTATGCAAATTCTTAAAGAACCATTTTTCTTAATAACAGGTACTATGTTTGCTAACCATTCAACGTACCTTGTTGTTCTGATGAATTTGCAGCGCAGCAACCTTTCGATCTCAGCTTTAATTTTTGTGAGAACCGCTGGTGCGAATCTTCTGGGAGTTTGTTTGATGGGCCTCTTGCCATCTTTGATTGGCAGTCTATGTTCGACCAACTCCCTCTTTAAACCAGGCATCTCATCATAATCCCATGCGAAACAATCTTTGTTTTTCCTAAGGACTTCGATCACTTTTTCCTTGAGGCCTGGGCTAAGTTTAGCACTTACGTAAGTTACTCTTTTCGTTTCTTCATCCCCTAAGTTGACTTCTTCGAGCGGGTCCTGTGCCAACATTTTGACACCTGATTTTATGGGGTCCCTTTCGAAGCCTAAGGGTTCTTTGTCATAGATGGCATCCAACCTTTGATCCATCTCCAATTCTTTGATGGGTGAGCATTTCGCACCCCCCCCCCCCACTGCCTTCATTCGTCTTTACAGTTGATTCATTTATTTCAGCCTCTAAGGCCGCTTTCGATTCATTCTCAGCCATATAGGCCGAAATCCTTTCGAAGAAGGTAGACTCAGTCATGGTTAAGGTTGTCGAAGTTCCAGCCTGCTGGCCGTTTTTGTATAGCACCTTCAACCTCATCTTCTTCACTGATTATTGTTCTATCCCAGTAAAGACCATCATGACGAAGTGTCATGTAGTAGTGGGCGTTTCTAGTTTGATAAAACTTAATCCACCACTCCAGAAATCCTTTAGCCGCGAGATGAGTAGGTTCGAAGGCTATCAGCTCAAATTGGGCAAAGCCTTGATATTGTTCTTGTTGAATCTTGGCTTCCCTTGCCTTGAAAGTTCGACCAGATGTAATGGCGCTCTCAGTTTGGAACAAAGGTTCAGGAATCAGTTGGCATAAGCCAAACTGCCTCGAAACGAAGTTTGGTTGATAGGCAAAGAGGAGAATTTGATTCTTAGCTGGGGTTATCCTTGAAGAGATGAGTCTAGGAAGCAAAAAAGCTCTCCATACATCTTGGATCTCCTTGCTCTTGATGGCTTCTGAGAGAGCCATGGTGAACCAAGAAGGTCCATGAGTCCTCGAAGCAAAAGGCGCCATGCTCTCTTCGAACTTATGCCTTTTGGAGAGGATCATGATGTACTTCGAGAATTGAACCTTGAAGTCATCCTTGTCATCATTAGGAGTTAGTCTTCGAAGCCTAGTGCCTTCGACTATCCTATCACTTATTTCTGAATCTTGCTCATCTATGGTGTTAGCGGTTGGTAAAGAAGGTTCGAACATGGCGTTTAGCCATAATTGGAGTAACCAAAATGGGCCAGCTAATAGAATGTTTTTAGAGGTGTGGGATTTGAGACTCGAAACGGCTGACCTCAGGCTCTCATAGAGGTCAACTAAGAGTAATTCACTTAGGCACACTTTGCGATTTTCGTGTAAATCCCTAGCTAAAGGAATGAACCTGCTAGCTACCTGCAGGGATCTACTGCAGAAAACGTACCTAGACAGCCACAGGGTTAAGAATGCAATATGCTCTATGTCAGACACATTATCCCCTTCAGCATGATAATGGCTGATAAATTTGGAAAAGCTGGCTAACTTGACTTCGAAGTCAATTATGCTGGAGTGCTCTTCATTGTCAGGAACATAAGTTTCTCCCACTGGCGACAGCCCAGTAATAGCCGCTATATCAAAGAAAGTTGGGGTAATCATTCCACCTGGGAGATGGAAAGTGTTGTAGGTACTATCCCAGAAATAAAGGGACGCGAACAGCAGAGGGTGGCTATAGGTGAATCCAGGTTTCGATAGCTTAATGAGGTTATAAATGCCTAGTTCTTCCCATTGCTGGGATTTTTTGGCTTCTACTTTCGCGAACCAATTTTGATAGGCAATATCAGAATTAGGGCAAGATCTAAATGGTTTAAAATTGCTTTTTACATAATCCAAAACAAATGGGTCCTTGGGAGGAACAGTTGGGGTTTCTGCGGTATTCGAACTGAGGGATTCTACTACCCTAGGGGTATCCATTTTGTTGAATAAAGGTTTGAAGCTATAACATACGGGAAAAATTGTCCTGGTGTCCTTTAGTATTTCAAAAACTGTAAGAGGACCATTTAAGGCTAACCTCTTACCAGCAACATGGGTAGGGATGAGTACCTGTGATGCGTACAGCATTTCTTTTTCTTTGGAAATCATTTGAGGAGCAAGAGCAGATTGGCCTTGAATGGTGACGATTTTACTCTCCATGGTGGCTCCTGTAGTCTTTCCCTTCTTCTTTGAGACTTTCTTGAGTTGGGAAGAGGTGGAGGAAGACATTTTGTTGTTTGAGAGCTTAGATTGTTTGTGAGAGAAGAAGAGTAAAAATCCAGAGTATGAAATATTTAGAGTGTAAAAAAGGAAAAGGAAGAGTAAATTGACGTTTTATAATGAGAAGATTAAACATCCACCGAGTAAAAGTGTGATACGTGGAGATCATGGGTTGGTGTGATGAAGAGGTGGCGAGAAGGTGATATAGGTAATAGGCGTGATTTAAAAACAATCATTACTTATAACTGCTCCACGCTGTGAAGTGACTCTGGGCGGTTAAGGAACCCAAAAGGTGCTATGATTGATGTGATTGGAGTCAAAGGCATTAAATGTTATGATGATTCGAAAATCCTATCAAAATCTTGTATAAATGTTTAAAATAGGTATTTCTCAAAGAGATCGAAATACATATTTTAAAAGGGGCAATTTGTTGGCTGAAGATTTTGATAATGTTATTTAGAATTTAAAATTAGTTAAAAGTTCTGATCGAAATGGAATTGAACACCATGTTTCGAAGTTGCAGAAGCAGTGTTTCGAATGAGTGTGTCAAAGCTTGAGGCTTCGAACGGTGATCATGGGAAAATAACCGCTAGTCTTCCAAACTATCGAATAATCTTTATTAACGCTACTCAATCTCTCTGGTAACTCACAGGATCGACTAGATTGATCCTAGGACTCCTTGGATATTAAAGTTACTCTCACAATCGAACAATTATTCATGGTTGCTATTTATGGTTGCTAAATAACATTATCAAAATCTTCAGCCAACACCCTCCCTATAAGGTGGTTTCCTTAAGGGTATCATGAATAACACTAGAGGGAAAGGCACAAGGGCCTCCCTTAAGTGGAGCCTATTTGCAGACCGAAACTTTCGTCTCTAGGTCATAAGAGGTCTCATCACGAGTTTTTGGTTTAAAGGTCGTACAAAGAGTCATAGGTGTCATTCCAAAGTCCTGCTTCCCAAGAGAATGTCTTTGAGAGGTATTCCTTTCGTGGAATTCCACTGAATCTAGGAGAAGTCGTCAGATAAACTCATAGGGATGATGTATCCCCTTGGTTAATAGACGAACCTTCTTTCTAAGGGTTTTTGAAAATATTTTTGCAAAAATTTAAATCGCACCACAAATGAATAGATATAACGAATAATAAAAAAAAGCAAGAAATAAATAAATAATTAAATAATAAAGAATAAAAACACAAAAAATAAAAAATAAAAAACTCTAAAAACCCCAAAACAAAAGGATAAGACTTCTAAACCTAGGGTTGAGTCCCCATAAGAGTCGCCAGCTGTTGTAACTGGTTTTAAATAGAGTCATCTACCTTGTTCACAAGGATACTAGGTTTAGAGGCACAATTTTTAGGAAATAGGATTTTAATTAATTAGGGGAACTCATCACGATTTTAATCGTATGCCTACGTATCCTCTTAGGAGGAATCAGAGTCCCATTTCGTAGTTCGCGGTTTGGTTGGTGTTTTTTTGTAAGATTGCCTACAATTGCTTTCGAATTATCCTTGGACTTGTCTTGGTTGTAAGTTGAGTGATCATAGACGCAATTTGCTGTTTGATTTGAAGACAAAGCTCTTTAATTCTTTTTGAAAATAAGCTTGTAGTTTTTATTATGTTAGTAGAAAAACGATTTAAATTGTTGATTAGCTGTTTTGAGTTTTGAATTGATTAACGAGTTTGATAAGACATAGAGCGTGAGAGTCTGATATAGTCTCCTCATCACGTGTCCAGATATTGGCTACGCGTCATTCTCGGATGGTAAATTTGGTGAGTTGCATAGATTTTAATATCTTTGTAAAATATTGAATTAATTTGATTAAGAAAAATATTAAATTTACTTACCAATTTGATTAGAAAAGCTAAATAAAACTATATTAATTCTATAAATAATTTAGCAGAACTAAACTTAATAGCTAAAATGAAATTAGACTAAAAATAAAATAGAAAAGTATATTAAATAATTGAACTAAAAAAACTAAAACTAATAACCAAGGGGTGTAATAGAAATATAGAAGGGTTAGGAGTAGCCGATGGGCCCAAAGCCCAAAGCCCACTAAAGTTAACCTAATTGAACCCTAATTCTAAATATATCCTAAATGTACTATCATTAAAAAAAATGAATAATGATGAAAAACTAACAACATCAAAGCTGGGGAGGAACCTAATGTAGTGAATACCCTTGACTTTTCAACATTCACACCATATCCCAACACATGATATTATTAAAGGGACTTTACACAAAGATAAATAAATAATAAAAAAAGTAATACCAGTATACAAAAGAGAGAATGCTTATTCTTCTTTGTGAAAGCAAGTATCGCCTTTCCTCTCAGCAGAGCAAAACTTATATCATTCTTTTTTTCTACACAATAGCAAAGATTCCCTTCTTCCTCTTTTGTTCTTTCAATAACAAATTAAACAAACACACAACAAGCTTGAATCGAGTGATTGAAATCAGAAAACAGAAAAAGATCTCACGTGATGGAAGATCAAGGAGGCCCGTGGTGGATGTTGGCGGATTGTGACTGGTCTTGAGCGGCGGCAGGAATCAATCGCGATGCGCGGAGGGAGTTGGCTTCGTGTCGGAAAGTGAGATCGTGTGGGTCGCGGCGATTTGAGAGTAGGATGCACGGCGGTTCAGCGTGGTGACGTGCGCCAGTTCTGTGCGGTGGTATGAACTTTTATGTTCTTTGCCTGTCAAAATGAATATCAGTGCATATGTTATGTAACATTCTTGAGATTTTATGTTTAAGAGACTTTGAAAATTATGGTCATTGAAAGTCACAGTTTGGCAGAGATATAAATATGGTGGTGAAAATTGGTAAAGAAAGGTAGTAGAAATATGCTTGACAAATATATGCGACAACGTTCTATTTTATATGTTGAAACACTGATTTTTGTTTTGAATAAACTAAGCAAATTGCAAATTGTGGTTATCACAAAAAATTTGTATAATTGTTCAACAAAACAAGATGGATAGCAAGTTGCACAAAAGTAATAATTAGTAACACAAACAATGAACAATAATTTCCTATTCTAATGTGAGTTAGTGAGTAAAAAAATATATAATTGTTAGTGTAAAAAATAACCATCACTAAACATCATATGGTAAAGATAAATTAAAATTAAAAAGGATGAAATTGAAAATAAACGGGCCTAATATGAAATTATCGGTAAAAAAATAGTAAAACAAACACCAATAATATTGAGAAGAAAATTTGAAAAGAAAATCCAAAATGAATGAAAGACTCAAAGTCTAATCTGCAAAAAAAGGAAAGAAAATTAGTAACAAAAGGAAATAGAAAAAAAATGTTAAAAAGTGTCTCATAAGAGATTCGAGAACCCGCGATCTTATATTTGTAAGCTTCATTCCTTACCAACTGTGCTATGTTATTTATTCGAAATAAAAATCTAATTGAAAGTACATGAAGACGAGCAAATATTTATTTATTTAAAAAAACAAATGATATAAAATAAATCATTATATTTTTAAATAAGTTTGAAAGCGGATATTTATAAAGATAAAAAAATATTATAAAACCAGTGTTGTAAATATTTTTGACCGTAGAAATAAAGTGCGGAAAAATTTAAGATATGACACAATTTATTCCAATTTGTGGTATTCCTGTAATTACTCCATGTCTCTTCTTGAAATTGAGTGGTTTGGGAAACCTTCTTTTCAATAGCCACCTCTCACTCTGCCTTTTGAGGAGCTTGTTGCTGCTGATCTTTCCAGGAGAAGTTCGGATGATTCTTCCACCCAGTATTGTAGGTGTTTAAATAAGGATTATTCTGCTTCAAGAACTTAATGTCTTCAATTTGTTGTGGAGAAGCTAAATAGTGCATCGTATTGTGCGGTCCATTACAGATTTCACATACAGCATTTTGTGCTTGTTGAACTTGGACAAATTGATGAGTACCTAACTTCAGTGCTTTCAGCTTCTTGTCTACCTCTACAGCAATTGTTTCTTCAATTTTTAATTGTATGTTGGGATCCAACTTTAAATCAATGACTCTGTCAGACTTGCTGGCAACCTTGTCATATAACTCCAAATGCTCATTTGCAGCAATTGCTTCTATTATCTTCTTCACACCAGTGGCTGTTGAGAAATTTGATGAGCCACCAGCTGCTATGTCTATCAGCTGCTTTGTCTTGATTCTCAGACCATTTAAAAAAGTTTTCATTTATTCAGTCTGGTTCGAATTATGAGTAGGGCATGCAACTAGGAGTCTTTTGAACCTTTTATAGGCATCCCCCAGCGATTCTCCTTTTTTTTTGCTTGAAATTCAGTATATCATACCTTTTTTTCTTATGAACACTGAGGCTGGAAAATATTCCTTAAAAAATGCAGTCTCTATTTCTTCCCAAGTTGTTACACTATCATCCGGAAGAGGAAAGAACCATTCTTCAGCATCATCAGCCAATGTGAAGGGGAACATTCTCAATTTCTTTTGTTCCTCAGTATGACCATTTATCTTCAAGGTGGTGCTCATGGTCAGAAATCTCTATAAATGCTTATTAGCATCTTCATTCAACCTTCCCAAAAATGATCTTCTCTCAAGTTGAGTGATAGTACTGGCATGCAGCTAAAAATTTGGTACATTCACCGGGTTATTTACAATAGTGTCTACCAGTCGGTGCATTCCTTCCACCATTGTCACCAAGTAGTCTCTCAGGTGGATTTTAGCCCATGCTTTTAGTTTCTGAATCTAACTCTGTCTCTTGGTGTTCTTAATGGTGTTATGAATCTGTGTCTTGGTGCTCTGAGTGAATTGAGAAAATATCTTCCTTGGAATCCAGTTTGGCTAACTTAGCTTGTCTTCTCCTTGAGTGGAAAGTTCTTTCGATCTCTACGTCAAAAAGAAATTCAGTTGAGGTCTTACCTCGCATAAAAGATTAGTTAAAATATAATAATAAACCAAAATAACTGAAAAATAAATTTTTTTTTTGCAGAGCAATAAAATTTTAATTGAATAACAATGAAACTCGGTATTTTGGCAGTCCCCGGTAACGGCGCCAAAAACTTGATCGGAAAAATAGTAAGTGTACGATTTTCACCGATGTAGTAATAATGGGATTTTCCTAAAGTATCGATCTCGAGGACTACGTAGGAAATACTGAGTTTTATTATTAATTCAATTAAACAAAAACAATAGTTTAGGGTTTGATTGGAATAAATCCTTGCGAAAGATTAAATGACTGAAAGTAAATGTGACTTTTTCTGTTTGATTAAAATATGCTAGGGGTGAGTGTATGATTTCCCATAAAATAACCGTCACTCTTTGATCTCTTCAACAAGTTCATCAACCTCAATTAATGATTCTTAAAATTATATTTCCCTAACTCCTTAGTGAAAAACCTTTAACTTCTACCCTAATTTCAATGTCCATTCAAATTAGTTGAGGTTAAGAACTCAATTATCAAGAACTATTATGGTTATCATAGGATTTCCCTAGTCCTAGGTAAAATTATCTATAATATCATTATTTAGAAAACCTTAACACAAACGCCTGACTCCAATGTGTTAATAACAGCGAAACCCTATGGTCCCATAGGGTAAAACTATAAATTCTTCTAAACAATCAAATTGATGCATAAAAACTGTTATGTTGAATAAAACAAAGAGATCGGTATTCTTAACATTGCAAATCAGGGACCCCCTAGCATTGAGGGTTTTAGCTGCACATAATATTCAAAGGAATTTCAATAAAAATAAAGATAGAAATTACGCAAATTGATGGTGAACTCTGATCTTCAATGGCTTCCGCTCATGAAAGGTCTTCGTTCTCCCAAAACTTGCATAAACTTCAATCTTCTATCGTGAAATTATTCCTCTGGTTCCAAAAGTCCCTTTTTCATTCTTCAAATTAGGTTTTTATAGTACTCGGTCATCCCTTAGCAATCCACAATGTCCAAAGTGTTAGAACATACTTTGGTTCAACATCTTACTTAAATAGTTTTGATCATAACAAATAAATAAAATTTATTAAGAACAATTATGCTCTCTAATTGTCTCATTTGAACTGCAGAGAAGTTCTGAATAAAGAGATTACAAGCTGGCAAAGTATCTCTTAAGAATATCTCGTAATCTTAAAGTTTGCTCTTCTTCATGAAAAAATAGTTGTAACACTCAAAAAGCTCTCTAACTTTTATACTGTTCATTGTATTGTAATCGTGTGTAAACATCACAATTGTGATACAAATTTTTAGAAGGAATCTTTGTAACACAGCCTTTGTTTCAATTTGTTTAAATTCCTTGAGCAACCAAGTTGTTGTTTAGTCTCAATAAGACATTGATAATAGTCTTTGTGGTTTGTAATCAAAGATTTGATTAGTGGATTAAGACCTCGTTGAGAGAGGTGAAATCACCTAAACGGGTGGGCTGGAGTAGTTTGAGTTCAAATGAACCAGGATAAAATTAAAGTGTTATTTTGTTTAAGTTTTTAAAACACTAATTCAAACCCCCCTTCCTTGTGTTTTTCTATCCTTCAATTGACATCAGAGCTCCTGGTTCTGGATGCAAACACTTAACCATGTCAGAAAAAATCCTAGCAAGAAAAACACTATGGTGGGACCCAGTCAGATCATCAGCAATAATAATCATGATGACAAAGACAGAATCGACAGAAAACCTCCAATCTTTGATAGTGAGAACTTCGACTACTGGAAAGACAAAATCGAAAGATTCTTTATGGCTCATGAGACTAATCTCTGGGACATAGTAACTGATGGATACATTCATCCGGTTGACGAAAGTGGTCAGAAGATCGATAGAAAGAGAATGAAAGATCAACAAAAGAAAGAATTCAGAAATCATCATAAAGCCAGAACAATACTTTTGAGTGATATCTCGTATACAGAGTATTAGAAGATCACAAATTGAGAATCAGCTAAAAGCATGTTTGACTCATTAAGAATGACACGTGAAGGAAACACGCAAGTTAAATAAACCAAAGCCCTTGCACTCATTCAGAAGTATGAGGCCTTCAAAATGGAAGAAGATGAAACAATTGAAACAATGTTCTCAAGGTTTCAAATTCTAGTTGTTGGGCTGAAAGTTCTGGACAAAGGGTACTCAATAGCAGATCATGTTAAGAAAATCATCAGAAGCTTACCTAGGAAATGAAGACCCATGGTCACAGCCTTAAAACTAGACAAAGATCTGAATAAAATATCTCTTGAAGAACTTATCAGCTCCTTGAGAAGTCATGAAATAGAACTAGAAGAAGATGAGCCCCAGAATCAAGGTAAGTCTCTCGCTCTTAAATAATAATAAATATGAATCTAAAGCTTTTCAGGCAAAAGAAGATAAATTATCTCTTCTCTCCAGAAGAGTCAATCAACTATAGAAGCACAAACAGAGTAAGTTTAGAAATCCCAGAAGAACGGGAAATCATTCTGAATCATCTCCTGGATACAGAAAATCTAGCAAAAAGGACATTGTATGCTACGAATGCAATGAATCAGGTCACTATTGTAACTGGTTTTAAATTTGAGAGTCGCCACCCTTAATTTTTATCCTAAGGAATGGAATATAAAGGATAACCCTAAAAGTTAGAGATTCTATGTTTTTTGGACTCGGTTCTAGATGAAGGGAAGGTATTAGGTATCCCTCATCTACCTTGTTCACAAGGATACTAGGATTAGAAGCGCGATCTTTTAGGAATAGGGTTTTAGTATTTTATTAGGGGAACTCGCCATGATTTTAATCGTATGCCTAAGTATCCTCTTAGGAGGAATCAGAGTCTCATTTTGTAGTTCGCAGTTGGTTTATATTTTTTATGGATTATAGAGACATTCTCATTTTCCGCATGTTTAGTCTAGGTGTCGTGAATGGCGGAAATAGTTAGACTAAACATAACGTTGATTTGAATAAGTTCGCAATCCTTTTTGAAATTTTGTTTGTTGAATTAATTTGATTTTAAAAATGAGTTTGTAGTCGGTTGAATATTTTTTAATATATCAATTATTTAAAAAAATAATTCTATTTAAATGCATGAATAAAAATAATATAAGATAATTACGTAAGCGCGCATGTATGTGAATAATACACATAATATATTTTCATTTATAAAATAACAAGTCATTTTCGTTACTCCTTCTCTCTCTCGATTTTTCTCAAAATCTCTTCCTTTCTTCTTTCAAACCGCAAACCCTAGAACAAGAAAAACACAACATCCGGTGGCGACCTCCAAATACCAAATTAAATCTACCCAGAAACATCACCAAACTCTCAATTTCAATAAGAAGAACAACAAATTTAAGCTAAGCCTCATTTACCTCTAGGCAATCGCGGATTCTCGAGCTTTACTTATTTTCTAATTATCTCCTCTGACTTTCTCCTTCTTCTTTGATTTGTAGGCAACGGTGGGCGGTGGTGAAACGGCAGAGATAAGGGATGGCGACAGTCAAATAGCTAGGGTTTCAGATATTGAAACCCTAAGCTAATCGTGGTGATTGGAGATTTGAAGACGACAACAAGGTGGAGACAACTCCTTCAAGAACTCTCTTCTTTCAGTTTTGTAACCTTTTCTTATCCGTCAATTTCCTCTGTTTTCACTGTCTGTTCTGTTCTCTCTCCCCCTCATTCTATAGTGTTTTCTTAGTTTTTATAGTGTTTTTAGGGCTTAGGTATATTAGGAAAGGGACAAAACTGTATGCAGATTTTGATTAGGTTAATTAGGGTTTGAATTAGTTTAGGAAATTATTTGAATTATGTCGGTAGTTTAAGAACATTGTAATTAGCTTTCACTTTCATATTGATTCTGACTTTGTTTGGTTTGAAAGACCAAATTCTGTAATAAAATTGTTTTTGTTTTTGTGTAATGATGTTTCTGGAAATTTTATTAATGCAAGTTCTTGATTCAAATTCATTGTAAAAACACATTATTCGTTATTAATCCGTACAATAATTGTTCTCTTTGTTAAAATGAGCTTCATTCTTTTTTTACTCCAATAGTACATGTTACTCAATTGGACTGAGCTTGTAACATGTTTGGATTTTGTTTGGTGCGATTGGTTTTCACGTTTTTTTTCTTCTGATTTGTAACAGCGTTTTTTTATGGGCCTGCTTGTAATGGACTTTTAGTCATTTGTTTTAAATAATCCAAACTAATACTTAATAATAAAATAATAAGTAATTAATGATAATAGTAATGATAATAAAAGAATCAATAATAATAATGAAAAATTATGATATGGATAAAACAAATTTCAAGACAGACTCAAAAAATATAAAATGGGCCGTTGACAAGAATACATCGCATATGGGCCTTCTCTAAAAAACAAAGCAGCCTTACCCAAACAAAAAAAAACTAAACGGGCCTAGTAATCCAAATGTTTCAAATTTTAAACCAAAAAGAGTATTCTCAAAACAGTACAAACTCGAAATGGACCCATATTGGGTTTTAACAAAAAAGTTGTTTTATACACCCTCTCAAAAAAAGATGATATTTTTAATGGGCCTTATATATTTTTGTAAATATTGGGCCTTAATCAAAACAAATTGTTTATACATCTTGGTTAAAACAAAACCTCACATATTAATCTTGAAATGGACTTCTTCTCTAAAACCCAATGGGCCATCAGATATTGACGGTCCATTTTAGATCAAAACAATCCTTCTCTGATTTTAAAAATCCCCCATAGAAGTGAAAACTATATAATGTGATTTACTTAAAAGGAAACCTAGATATAATATAAAAGGGTAGGGCAAATTTGGTGTACCACAGCTGCCCCTATTTAATTACCTTTTGATTGAATAGTGTGAGAATACGTAGGTCTCGCACGTCTTGATTGGAAGTTTATTAAATATTGGAAGACCCTAAAATTTGTTCGAAAGATTATAAGGATACGTTGTACAGCGTTCCCACGGGTATGAAGAGCAATCATAGATGGTGATGTATCACCTAATCTACATTTGAAACCAAGTTGATTTGACTTAGACATGACAACCTGGAGTCTCGCCAGTATCTAAGAAGAGATCATTTGCATATCTACCGTAACCTAGAAGGTAAATGATGCAGGTCTGAACAGTTTAACTTTACTAATGCTTGGATACTAATATAGCAATTTTTGGTTTGATTTGATTTTGTTTATCCATCATAACCTAGGGGATGGATAAAATGAAGTTTGATAACAGATTTTTGTATGGAGACTGATGCGATGAGTTAAATTTCACAAACTGATAACAACATGGCTACATGAAGACTAATGCGATGAGTTAAATTGAGGAAGAAATTCTGACGATGACATGGCTTCCTGGAGACTCATACAATGGATTATACCGTATAAATTTTTTGATAATAATATTGCGGTATAGAGACTGATGCAATAGACAAGGCCTAGTAAAAGCATTGTTGCATGGAGACTGATGCAATCGAAAGAGTTTGATAAATCGATGCATGGAGGCTGACGCAATGAGCTAGATCATGAAGAAAGAACATACTGCTGCATGGAGACTGACAAAATAAATTAATTTGCAAATTTCACACATTGTCGCATAGAGACTGGCACAATGGGTGGAGTTACCGATTTCACAACATTGTTGCCTGGAGACTGATACAATGAGCTAGATTGTGAAGAAAGAACATATTATTGCATGGAGCTTGACACAAAAAAAATTCACACATTATCGCATAGAGACTGACACAATGGGTGGAATTGCTGACTTCGTAACATTGTTGCCTGGGGTCTGACACAATGAGCTAGATCACAAAGGAAGAACATATTGTTGCATGGAGACTGACACAATAAGTTAAATATAGAAAATTTCACACATTGTTACATAGATACTGACACAATGGGTGGAATATATAGGAAGTTGTTTTGAATGATCCATATCTTAGATAACTAAATTAGAGATGAGAACAAATTTGACTGGTTATTTGTTCCTAATCGAGGTAAAAGCTGATGGTGGGCCCTAAGACAATGGCTTTGTTTGTAGTAGGTTTCGAGGAATGTCATGCATGATGCATATGCATGGAAACATGGACTTTAGAATGTATACGTAATGAATTTGTGTATGCCCCTAATATATATGTGTGCGAAATATGTATATATGCCCCGAATTATTGTGGAGAATGTTTTTTTATTATCCTTTTAAACCATTGGCTTTGAGTTACCAACTCCCCGACATTACGTGTTGCAACGTCGTGGTATTTTTGAATCGATTTGAACATGGTGGAAAGTATTGATAAGATCTTGATGTTTGTATTGTAGGCGTAGGTGTAGCATGGGCATGGCCATAGTCGTGGAAATAAGCGTAGACATGGACACAGGCGTGGATCTTCTTTCGATATTTTCTAACCAAAATGCTTTTCGATATTTCAATCAAGTGTTTTTACTTGTCATATCCTCGAAATGATTTCAACGCAATATTTCAAAAGAAACAATCATAGTATTTTGCAAACAAGACTGAAAAAGAGAAACACAATTCGCGAGATATGAAGAGAAATACAAGTTGTATTGATATGCTTTTGAATAGGCATGAGTACAAGATGAAATTTCTTAAAGGAGGTAATTACAGAAAATTTTAAAACTGTAAATGGTAATGAAGATGATAATTGCTACTACTATTTCCCAATATCCTTTTGATAACTTCCAATCTTCTTTGCTTCTGAGTTGGATGATTTGGATCTAACTTTTTCTTTGTGGTTTCTGGTTGAAGTTCTTAGATCTCACTCTCTTTGTTCTTTATTTCTTTTGGATAAGGTCCCTAATTTTTTTCCTAGATCGCCCTTTCGGGGTTTCAATCCACCGGGATAACATTTTTTTTATGCATGTCCCTAATTTTTGCCTAGATCGCCTTTCGGGTTTTCAATCCACCGGGACACTCCTTTTTCCTTAAGTCGCTTGTTTAAGGTTCGATCTTAGCGGGCTTTCTTATACATAGTATTTTTTGACTGCGTCTGAATTTGCCGGATGTGGTAGTTCTTTCCTATCCATTGTTGTGAGGATAAGACCACCACTGGAGAATGTTGTCTTTACCATAAATGGACCTTTGTAGTTGGGTTTCCATTTACCACGTGAATCGAGGCGAGGTAGCAGAATCTTTTTAAGCATTAAATCTCCCTCATTGAATGTTCGAGGACAAACTTTCTTGTCGAAGGCTTTCTTCATCCTTTTCTGATATAATTGACCATGGCAAATGGCTGTCAAACGTTTCTCTTCAATGAGGTTGAGATGATCAAGTCGTGTTTGAACCCAATCGGCTTCCTCAAGCTTTGTTTCCATTAGCACTCGGAGTGATGGAATTTCTATTTCAACTGGGAGTACCACCTCCATGCCATATACCAGAGAAAAAGGAGTTGCACTTGTTGATGTGCATACAGAGGTATGATAGCCATGCGGAGAAAAGGGAAGCATTTCGTGCCAATGTTTGTATGTCTTCATCATTTTCTAAATGATTTTCTTGATATTTTTGTTTGCAGCTTCGACAACCCCGTTCATCTTTGGTCAATATGGCGAAGAATTATGATGATCGATCTTGAAGTGGTCACATAGTTCTTTCATCATTTTTTTTAGATTAGACCCGTTATCAGTTATGATCCTGTTTATTACCCCATATATGCATATGAGATTTTGCTTGATGAATCGAGTGACCACCTGAATTGTCACATTTGCATATGGTGCTGCTTCCACCCATTTGGTGAAGTAATGAATGGCGACTAGTATAAACCGGTGTCTATTAGATGCTTTTGGTTCGATCATACTGATCATATCAATTCCCCACATTAAGAACAACCAAGGAGAGCTCATGACATTTAGAGGAGTAGACTGCATATTCATTTTGTCGACGTAGATTTGGCACTTGTGACAGGTTTTTATATAATGATAACAATCTGCTTCCATTGTTAACCATTAATATCCTGCTCGTAGAATTTTTCTTTCCATAGCATGCCCGTTTGTATGGGTTCTGAAAGTACCTTCGTGGATTTCTCTGATAAGCATGTCTACTTCTTGTTTCTTCACACACTTGAGTAGCACCATGTCATAATTTCTTTTGTATAATACATTACCATTCATAAAGAATTTTGAAGATAGCCTTCACAGAGTTCGTTTGTCGATGACAGAGGCATTTTCTGGATATTCTTGTATTTCAAGATACCTATTGATGTCATAGAACCAAGGCTTGTCATTCGGTCCTTCTTAAATAGCCAGGCAATGTGCAGGCTCTTTAAAATGTCTGATAGTAATGTGCGGCTCATGGTTAGGCCAGGTTTCCTTAAACATGGCTGATAAGGTTGTTAAGGCGTCTGCCATCTGATTTTCTTCCCGTGGGATGTGATTGAAGGTAATCTTGGTGAATTCTGCAGCTAGCTTTAAGACATGATCCCGATATGGAATCAGGTTGGAGTGTTTAGTGTCACATTCACCTTTGACTTGGTATATGACTAGCGTGGAGTCTCCAAAAACTTCACGATATTTGATTCTTAGGTTAATGGCAGTTTCCAGACCCAAGATATAAGCTTCATATTCAACGATATTGTTGGCGCAGTCAAAACATAACCTTGCTGTATAAGGTTTGTGATAGTTCTTTGGAGAAGTCAAAACTTCCCCGATACCGTGCCCCAGTGCATTTTGAGCTTTATCAAACATGAGTGTCCATCGTTCCCCTGGTTCAGGTCCTTCATCGGGCACTAGTATTTCATAGTCATCTATAACCATAACATCTTCGTCTGGAAAGTCGAACTTCGTAGGTTAATATTCTGGCAACGAATGATGAGCTATAAGATCAACTAGTATACTACCTTTCATGGCCTTTTGAGTAACATATAATATATCGTACTCCAATAATAACATCTGTCATCGAGCAATCCTCCCTGTAAGAGTTGATTTTTCGAACACGTATTTTAAGGGATTCATTCTTGCTATTAGCTACGTGGTGTGTATTAACATGTATTGCCTCAATATTTTAGTAGCCCAAGCTAATGCACAACAATTCTTCTTGAGGAGTGAGTACCTGGTTTCGTAATCAGTGAATTTCTTGCTGAGGTAGTAGATTGCATGCTCTTTTCTACCCGTTTCGTCTTGTTGGCCCAATACACATCCATAGATCCTTCAAGAACTATTAGATACATAATGAGTGGTATCCCAGGAACTGGTGGCATCAAGATTGGTGGCTCTTGTAAATATTGCTTTATCGTCTCAAAAGCTGTCTGACAATCATCATTCCACGTTACTGTTTGATTTTTTGCAGCAGTTTGAATATGGGCTCACACGTAGCAGTTAGGTGTGATATGAACCTCGAAATGTAGTTCAATGGTCATAAGAAACCACGAACCTCTTTCTCTATCTTTGGAGCTGGAATTTCTTGTATAGCCTTTACTTTGGAGGGGTCCACCTTGATACCATGTTGACTTACAATAAAACCCAGTAACTTGCCTGATCTGACACCAAATGTACATTTGTTTGGGTTTAACCTTAGTTTGAACCTTCGCAGACGATCAAAAAAGTTATGTAAATGTATGATGTGGTCCTCCTCTGTATGAAATTTTGAAATCATGTCATCTACGTACACCTCAACTTCTTTGTGGATCATATCATGGAACAATGTAACCATTACCCGTTGGTAGGTTGCACGTGCGTTCTTCAACCAGAACGACATTACTTTGTAGCAGAAAGTTCCCCAAGGTGTCATGAAAGTATTTTAAATATCTCCAGGTTCCATTTTGAGTTGATTATAGCCTGAGAAGTCGTCCATGAATGAGAATACTGAAGCTTGAGTCGTGTTGTCCATAAGAACATCTATGTGAGGTAGTGGGAAATCGTCTTTAGGACTTGTTTTGTTTAGATCCCAATAATCGACACACATACGTACTTTTCCATCTTTCTTGGGTACTGGCACGATGTTAGCTATCCAAGATGGATAATCCACCACTGCTAAGAACCCTGCCCCGAATTGTTTAAGAACCTCTTCCCGAATTTTGCTGGACATATCTGGACAAGTTCTTCTGAGCTTTTGCCTGACCGGGGAACAACCTTCTTTGAGAGGTAGTCTATGCACTACAATGTATGTATCCAACCCTGGCATATCTTTGTAAGACCAGACGAATATATCCACGTACTCATGTAACAACTTGATCAGTCTTTCTTTGACGCTTTCTTCTAACATTGCCCCCAGCTTGATCTCTTTCGAATCTTCTTTTGTGCCAAGGTTGATGGTCTCGATAGGTTCTTGGTATGGTTGTATACTGTCAACTTTTTGCTCTATGCTTCTTACTAGTTCTTCATAAAGTTCAAGATCCTTATCATCTTCCTCTTCAGCTTGTTTGACAGGAGCATTAAAATCATATCAGATAGCATCATTAACATTATCGGTGATTTTGGGCATAGATCTACACATTTATCATGTTTTGGCGTAATTTTTATTTAGCACATGTAATACGGCGGGAGAATTAACTTGATTTTACATTTTATCGCAAATGTTGCGGATAGCAAGAGTCACCACTGACTTTTCTTTTATCCAATAAGGAAAGAGTGAAAAGAATAGGAAAAACCTTTTTTAATTTTGAGTTCGGGGGGTAGGTTATGAAAAGGGAAGGTGTTAGCATCCTTTTCATCCGTAGTCATCTATGGGCTCTTAATCGCTAGCTCACTTTTTGTGAAAATTGCTTTGTGTTGTGTATGTTTGAAAAATACTTTGAAAAGTTTCCAATTGTAAGGCAAAACTTTGTAATGATTCTCGTATTTGTCCTCGAGAATGTGTACAAAGTGTTTTGAAAATATTTCGAAAGTGTCTGTGTGAAATGTTTTTGTATTGAAGAGCTTTGTGAGCAAGTGATTAAGATCTACTCTACTCAAGGTCGTTCTTGTGTTTTCCTCCTCCTTTAGATAGTGCTATACTACCATTAGTTAGTAGGAATCCCTATTGTTGGATGTGAAGGGATAAACGTGGGTCATCATGGAGTCAATGAAGGCAACTCGTAAGGATTCTTTAGCAATTATAATTAAGAGACTAGATCATTTACCGAAGGCAATGTCGAAAGGGTCATTGAGGGACTATGGTCTTTGTTTTCGAGGGTGTAACACGGTAGGAGATCTGACTAAGTTGTTTTGCGTTTGATCGCAATTGTTGCAGATAGCAAGAGTCGTCACCGAGTTTTCTTTTATCCAATATGGAAAGGGTGAAAAGAACAGGAAAGACCTTTGAGATATTTTCTTGAGTTCGGGGGGTAGATTATGAAAAGGGAAGGTGTTAGCATCCTTTTCATCCATTGTTATCTATGGGCTCTTAGTTTCTTGCTAGATCACTTTGAAATTGCTTTGTTTGAAATGTGTTTTGTGGTGGGTGTAAGTTTGAAAATATTTTGCAAAATTCCTTTGTTGCGGCTAACTTTGTAATGATTCTCATCTCTATAAGAATGCATACAAAGTGTTGGTTTTGAAAATAGTTCAAAGAGATGTTTGTTTTTGAAGGATGTTTTGAAAGTGTAAGTATGAAAATGGTTTTAGTTTTAAAGCAAGCAACTAAGAACTTTCTACCTACTTAAAAGTCTTTTGTTCATTTCTTCCTTTGATATTGCTATCTTACGATTGATTGGTAAGAAGCCTTATCTTTGGATGTAAAGGAACGAGTGTGGATCATCGTATAGTCATGAATAGAAATGTTGTGAGATATCTTAGCATTTCTCTTGATGGACTAAGATCATTTACAAGGCAACATTTGAAGCGCCATCGAGGGACTATGATCTTGTATTTTGATTGCTTTTTGTTAAGATGTCTCACATACATATCATGACCATTTTCTCAAGGCAACAAGTGGAATTAACCCTAGAGGTGCAAGTGTGCAAAGTGTTTGTATTTCATGCTTGATTTATCTTGTATTAGTGTTTTCTAAGCATTGATTTTATCTTTCCATACAAACCCTAAGTTACTAGCATTTATATGAAAGTGATAAATTATGGAGAATAAATTTACTATGTTATTACATAACTTGGGGACGGGGTGTACAAATTTACAAATGGGGATTACAAGAAATTAAACCTAATTATCTATTACAACCATATTGAATTTGAATAATATACAAGAATTGAAAGGAATATAATGTACAAGACATGAATGAAAAGAAAATGCATTTGTTTTGATTTTGTTAAAGAAATATTTTGGCCTATTTAACTAAAAGGAAATTTAATTAAACTAAAGAAAAATTCAGATTAAGTTAAAGAAAAGAAAATAAATAGGAAAATGTTTTTGGTCTTTTTTATTGTAAGAATTTAAATAAAATTAACTAAATAACTTAAATATATTTTTGGTGTTTTTGTGTAGAAAACAGTTTTTTGTATTTAAAATAGTTTTTGTGTAGAAAAACAGTTTTATGCTTGGGCCCAAGGTCTGTTTGTTTATCAGTAAGCAGGGGGTTCAGAAAATGGAAATGCCAAGGCCCAACCAATGGAAGCCCATTTATGCTTCCTATAAACAAGACAAAGTGAGAAAATATGAAAAATGACATAAGGTCTCGCTGGGGCTTGAACCCAGGACCTTACACAGAAATGCCTTTCACGCGCGCTGTTTGTACCACTAGGGTGGTCTGTTTCATCCGTTAGTTATACAGTTTGCACTAAATATAAAATGAGCTCATGGCTTCATCTTCTTCCTTCGAGTGCAGGGATGTATAACTCATTTGTTAAGCTTCGAAAAGCTTCCTTTCTCAGCCAAATCGAAAGATGTAAGTATTTAACCTGCCTAAAGTTTGAAAACTAATATAAGCAAATAATTTCAAAAGTTATGGGTCGAAGGTTAGCTTGAAATACCAAAACTAAGACCTAACTGTTCAGAGATGAACCTTTTAATATACAAGTAATGATAATAAAGACTAATGGACATGGTCAGCTTCTTAGATATGATATCTACATTTTCTTTCACAAAGTATATACAAATGATGTTTGAATGAAGAGTTCTATGTTTTGAAATAAACTTACCTCTTGAAGTGAAATTCGAATGATCTCTGTACGACTTCCAGGAATAATTCGATGATGGTTTAAGCCTGCTTCGACCTCCCTGAAGCTATTCCAATTGCTACTTTGCTTTGAAAGTCACTGAATCGAAAGGCTGGTATATGGAATGTTGGGAGTGAAACAGAAGGCTGGTATATGGAAGCTAGAGAGTGAATCGAAAGGCTAGTATATGGAAGTTAGGGGGTGAATCTAAAGGCTCACTAACGTATGAAGGGATTTGAGATTTTTGTGTGTGAAGTCAGGATGTGCCAAGTTTTGTGCTGGTTCTGAGTTTTTGAGAGTTGGAGAGTCTGAGAGTGTTTGAGGATTTTTTTCCACACAACAAGAATTTGGCTCAGTGATTTGAAAATGGTCTCTATATTTATAGATAAAAGGTTAGAGATGTTTTACACAAGGGATATCTCTGTCGTAGGGTTTTGACTAGGTGACTTGCTTTTTGAAGAAAAGTGGAAAACAAGTTTCAATGTGTTGTACAAGCATGGTCTAAAGTTGTTGGAGGCCTTAGACATGTCGCTTCTAGTTTTGACCTTGCTTGTGTTCAGATAAAATTAGGTTGGGAGCTCAAGAAGCTGACTTTGTGATTAAAGTAATCTTTATGAAATAAACATGTAGCTTTTTTCCATTTCATCCAAAAATGGTATAATCCAGTGGATAAAGCTTCGACTCTTTGTGTAATGCATCACAAATTTGTGTAAAATTTTGATTATGTAAAGATTTAGAAGCAACATAGCCTGACAAGTGAGATTTTAAGGACAAGGTTATGAGATTTGATCAATGTTCTTCAACCAAGCTTGCTCGAAGGAGGCCAAATGCCCAATCGAATCTCGTGAACCAAGCTTGCTCCAAGGAGGCCAAATGCCCAATTGAATCTTGTGAACCAAAGCTTGCTCAAAGAAGGCCAAATGCCTAATTGAAGCTTGTGAACCAAGCTTGCTAGAAGGATGCCAAATGCCCAATCGAAGCTTGTGAACCAAGCTTGCTCGAAGGAGACCAAATGCCCAATCGAAGCTTGTGAACCAAGCTTGCTCGAAGGAGGCCAAATGCTTAATCGAATCTTGTGGATTAAACTTGCTTGAAGGAGGCCAAATGCCCAATCGAAGCTTGTGGATTAAACTTGCTCGAAGGAGGCCAAATGCCCAATCGAAGCTTGTGAACCAAATCAAGCTTGATTCGAATAGCCTGAACCGGATTTTGAATTCAAACTGTTATCTGCAGCCACTCCTTTCGATCTTCTTTTCCCTTTTGACTGTTTCCTCTTCGACTGTTTCCTCTTCGACTTGATGCTTGAAAAAAAAACAATATGATCCATGGAAACTATATGGGGCATTAGAAATACAATTGTACTTGTGCAAACTTGAAAATTTGAAAATACTTATGAGAAAATGTCTTGAGAAAAGAGAGGGAAAATTTTAGGGTACAACAGTTTCCCCTGTTCAATCTTCTTAAATCTGAAGAGTTAGATTGGTGAGTCCGCCACTCGTGACTTGAAGGTGGAAGATGATTGAACACTAGAGTGCCCAGAAATTTGCAATCAAATATGGGCTTAAAGATGCCATTTGGAGAGATGATTGGTAGAAACTGGGGGAAATATCAACAAAAATCTTTAGTCGATTTGTACTGAAAACTAGGTGTCTTGTCTGTCTTTAACTGAAAAAATAATTCTGATCCAAAAGAAATCTTTGGATCAGTGATTTTATCTTCAAGGAAACAAAAGGGGTTAACTGTATGCGCATGTATGCATGGTGTAATGATGTTCTCAAAATAAATGAGATTATTTTGTGTTATATGTTATGTATGTTGTATAAATGCGACATGTTATCAAAGTGTATCCTTAACAGATATTGGGGAGCTTTGAATCTCAGACGACTGTTGGTGATGAAAAGTATGTGTGTCTTCAGACTTCAAAGGTGCTTCCGTTGGGGATTCTTGTTTTGTTGAGAAGAACTCCGCTGGGGAATATTGGCTTCTGCTTGAGAAGACTCTGTAGAGAGTGTTGATTTCTGCTTGGGAACCAGAATTCAGGAGTTGTCTGTCGCTCTGGTGGGGAATTATCTCTTGAAAGTTAGTTTTTATTTGTCGGATTCTAGGCTTCACAACAACTTGCTGAGGATAAAGAAGTTAACTGTTATCTGGTCGGGTCCAGGTTTTGCAGCAACTTGCTGGAACAGTGGAAAAATATACTAGGGAAGAGGAGTTTTATTAGTGATTTGTAACAATCAAACTGTTATCTGGTCAGGTCCAGGTTTCAGCAACTCGAACTGTTAACTGGTCAGGTCCAGGTTTTGCAGTAGATAGAGAAGTTAAATTACTATCTAGTTGGGTCCAGGCTCTAGCCACTTGAGATTGAGGTTTACTATTATTCGGCCGGGTCTAGTCTTCAGCAATTTGATCTTGAGGTTAACTGTTATCTGGTCGGGTCCAGGTTTCAGAAACTCAAACTGTTATCTGGTCGGGTCCAGGTTTCAACAATTGAAGGAGTTAAACTATTATCTGGTTAGATCCAAACTTTATTAATTTAAAATTGAGATTAATTGTTATTTGGTCGGGCCCAGGTTTCAGAAACTCAAAACTGTTATCTGGTCGGGTCCAGGTTTCGGCAATTGAAGAAGTTAAACTATTATCTGGTCGGGTCCAAGCTTTAGTAACTTAAAATTGAGATTAACTGTTATCTGGTCGGGTCCAGGTTTCAAAAACTCAAAACTGTCATCTTGTCGGGTCCAGGTTTCAGCAATTGAAGAAGTTAAACTATTATCTGGTCGGGTCTAGGCTTCAGTAACTTAAAATTGAGATTATTTGTTATCTGGTCGGATCTAGGTTTCAGAAACTCAAACTGTTATCTGGTCGGGTCCAGGTTTCAGCAATTGAAGAAGTTAGACTATTATCTGGTCAGGTCCTGGCTTTAGTAACTTAAAATTGAGATTAACTGTTATCTGGTCGGGTCCAGGTTTCAGAAAATCTAAATTGTTATCTGGTCGGGTCCAGGTTTCAACAATTGAAGAAGTTAAACTATTATCTGGTCGGGTCCAGGATTTAGTAACTTAAAATTGAGATTAACTGTTATCTGTTCGGGTCCAGGTTTTAGAAACTCAAACTGTTATCTGGTCGGGTCCAAGTTTCAGCAATTGAAGAAGTTAAACTATTATCTGGTCGGGTCCAGGGTTTAGTAACTTAAAATTGAGATTAACTGTTATCTGGTCGGGTCCAGGTTTCAGAAACTCAAAATTGTTATCTGGTCGGGTCCAGGTTTCGCAATTGAAGAAGTTAAACTATTATCTGGTCGAGTCCAGGATTTAGTAACTTAAAATTGAGATTAACTGTTATTTGGTCGGGTCCAGGTTTCAGAAACTCAAACTGTTATCTGGTCGGGTCCAGGTTTCAGCAATTGAAGAAGTTAAACTATTATCCGGTCGAGTCCAGGCTTCATAGTAACTTGCTTGAAAGGATGAAGTTGGCTGTTATTTGGCTGGGTTCCAGGCTTTACAGCAACTTTCGGAGATAACAATAACTCTGTTGGAGATTTCACTGGGGATTAGGGGTTGTGGTCGCTTGATTTGTAATAGTCTGCGAGGCAAAACTCAAGTTGGGAAATCTGTAGTTTGTTGGGGAAATAAACCCCGTTGAAGAGAAAATTTGACAAACTGCTGGGGAGGTGTTTTCTGTTGGCATAACTCCTCGAGGATTCTTGAGATCAACTCAGCTGGGGAGAGGATCTTCCGGAGATTGAAACTCTGGATGGGGATTTTATGAATACAAATTTGTGGGGATAATATTATTGAAATAACTTTGTGGGGATATCTCAAATGTATTTAAGGGGATGCTCATCACTGTTTTGAGGCATACATTTGCTAAAATTTTAATCATGTTCGTAGGCATATTGTTGTACCCCAAAATTTGCCCTTCCATTTTACTTAACATATGCTCATTAAGACCCTCAACTTGCTTAAGGATGCCCAAGAGTTGACCAGACAAACTCTCTCCTAAAGCAAGGAACCTCCAACTAGGGTTTCCCTTTTCATCAATATGGGTGAACTCCAAAGGCCTCAAATATTTTCCATGGTCCTAATATGTTCTCAAGAACATCCATGTCAAGTCTCATGCCCTGCACAAGAAGTTTACTCAGTCAAATGCTCGGATGCTTGAGAATCGACTATACTAAGTCAAAAGTCAATTGTGACCCACATACAATCAAACTTTGAGATTTTTGGTCAACATAAACATTTTGAAGTGATACTCATCATTTGATCAAGGGTTGATCATGATTCCTCAAGTAATGCTCCTAATTCATCAAAACTCAAAAGTTGCTAAATTAGGGTTTCTTAGGAAAAGTTAACCAAACTTTAACCAAGCATAACTTTCTCATACTTTATCAGAAATTTCTAATCCAAGGCTCATTTTGAAGAGAATATAATTTCCTATAACTCATCTTCAGCCCTCAAGTTCAAAAAATGCACTCATAAAAAGATATGGATTTCTAAATTATAGGTCCTTTTGAAAAGTCAACAAAAACACCTTTTGGGTCAAAGCTTCTTACATGAACATGGAAGACCCAATTGAGATGAGACTAAATTTTTTGTTTAGGGGACATTCTAGTCTTTCTAAAACATCCAAGAACACCTCTCTAGGGTTAAAATTGGAAGAGATATGCATTGTCAAAGTTGACCATTTTTGGAAAATTGCCAAAAGTCAAATGTGCTCAAAAGTGCATTTTTTGTCAAACGGGCCTAGCATTTCAGGATTGTATCTTGTTAGGGACATGGTCCACGACCCAAATCAGTATCCATATATTATTTGCTCGATTTATTTATTTTATTTTGATTTTTATTTATTAAAAATCACATTAAATCAAATAAATGACAAAAAATATAAAAGATTGATTTTTTGATCTGATTTTGGTGAGAATCAAATCTAATTAAGCTGGCCTAATCAGATCAAATCGAATCAAGGCAAATTGAGGCAAAAATAACATGATTTGGGTCATTTTTTTGCCCTAATTCATCACACAACATATAATGAACAAAAACAATGCAAAAGAACAAGGGTTGTAGTCGTGAGAGCAGAGAAAAAAAACTCAAATTTTGGCAAAAAAGTGGTGGATCGTTTTCTCACATAGAGGGTGATTAAAAGCATTCCAAAGCTGCTAATCGCTTCATGGATCTCTCCTGAAGCTAGCACGATCAATTGCAAGCATTCCCAAGCCTAGAATCATCCCATAGCCTTCACACGGTTTGCATTTTTTTTCAAAATCGATTACAACAATTCTTGCATCCTATGCATATTCTAATGATGTATTTGTGATTATTAACATATTTGCAACATGCTTGAATGATTTAATTGACGTTTTGATGCATATATTGATGATTGCCATGGTTAGGGTTTAAGAAGCCGTTTTGGGGCTTCTCTGTACAGGTGAAATTGGACCAAGAAAATAATTCCATGATACTCGTGAGATCAAGACGAGTTTATTGGTATAGCTAGAATTAATTTATCATGCGTCATATGAATTTTTGAAGCTTGCAGGTTTATAGCTATGGAGTTTTGTCCGTAGGTATAAGTTTAACACCTAAGACGACGGACAGGGAAGAAGACGATGACTTGTCACCATCCCACTGGTCCATTTGAATTACGCATGCTTTTGGAAGAAACTGTGTAGCTTATCAATATAATATTGTCTTCTTATCATACTAACAAATAAATAGTGCAGCGCAAATGGCAAGGGGACGGGCATGTGAAGCAAAGGACCTGGGTTCGATCCCAGGTCCCAACATTTTCTTATTTTCTAAACATTTAGCTGCAGATCCAGTGTGCCTCAGAGTTTAACATCCACCATGCGCCCCAGATCTCAGCCCTGATATCCATCATCATACAAATATCACGCTCCATCAGTGAAAGACTACCATGTACCATCAGAGGAGAGTGGCACAGAATCATGCGCAGGAATGGGCTCAGCATCTTTGGGCCTAACCAGGATTTGGCAGTGCACCCCCCTATTTGCTCATCATACAGGCCCAAATTCTATTCTTTTTTATTTCAATTATTTTTTATCACTTATTAATTATTTATTTTTCAAATAACACCAAAAATCATGTTTTTTTTATTTAATCAAAAATCATAAAAACATCAAAAATCTTTTTTTTTTATAAAAAAATATTTTTATTAATTAATTAGTTTAATTAAATTAAGGTAATTTAATTCTCTTTTTATTATAATTTAAAATAATTAGAATTAGGGTTTAATTTTGTACATAACCTAGTTTTTTTCCCAAAAATAACCTAAATATTTTTCAATTAGATTTTAGGTTTTCCAATTATTTCTCGCATTTAATTCGCTGCGCGCGCCTTTAATTTTCCCTTTTTATTATTATTGTAACTGCTCCGAGTTTGTAATAGATTTAATTAGGGTTTTAATTCCGCATTTTATTTACAGTAAAAATAATTATGTATCTGCCCAAAGCCTTGTAATAGCTAGGGCTCTAGTTTCTCGCATTTTAATTTCCGCAAACTATAAACTATTTAGATGTATGTTAGTAAGATTGTATGGAAAGACAAATTGAGATTAAAACAGTAGAAAACCCTAATTGTGCAAAGATAATTAACTGAAAAAATACACTTGCACATGCTCACTCCTAGGGTTTACTCCACTCCGGTTGCCTTTGGTAAACGGTCATAAAGTATATGGAATGTTAGTGGTCGTCCTCTAGTCCCAAAAGATCTAAAATGACCCATTCGGATGTTGCCTCGGAAAAAGATCTTTAAGACTTTAAGATGATTACTAAAATTTCCTAGCATTGCTTTTGTGATCGTACTTGTCCCTTTGAACGTCCCTTAAAACTCCAACGATGGTGCTACCTATTCCTTAATAACAGGATGGCGTTGTCTAAAGGAAAACAAACAGACTTTTTTTCCGAGTAGGTAGATTAGTTCCTAGGTACTTGCTCAAACAAACAAATTTTACAAACACTTTTCAAAATAGTTTTCAAAACAACTTCGTCACACTCTCGAGGACCAATACAAGGGTTATCATGAGTAAAACTTTTTTCAAACACACAAACACACAAGCAATTTCAAAATGAGAAAGTACCTAAGAGCCGGTAGAAAACCATGGATAGAAAGGGTGCTAACACCTTCCATTTCTATAATCTACCCCCTGTATTCAAAAACATCTCGAAAAAGGTTTTTTCGGTTCTTTTTCCTTTTCCTTTGTTGGATGAAATAAAAGTCAGTGGCGACTCTTACTTACCACGACATTTGCAAACAAAAAATGTAAACCAATATTAACAGTCGGTTCTGCCACCGTATCACAAAACTGGCGACTCTGTTGGGGATTGATCTAATAAAGTGGGGTATACCTTAGGATATAGGTCATTTTAATTTCTTCTCTTGCTTGTCTTGATTGATTTATTTTAAGGGTATCTGTTGGGGTTATAGGATCCTACACCCGGATCTGGGGATACCTTTTAGGTAAGTAGCAATAAACTGTGAGGGAACTGTGTGGGGTATACCGACACGGTTGAAGCAGTAGCTACGTTGATATGGCACTTTGGTTGGTACTGGTAAACCTTGAGTCAATCAGGGAAAGTACGGGGCCGCCGCATAGTGTCGTGAAGCATCAACTGACCTTAGAACCTTTAATTTCACAACTTGGCCAGTAGGACGTAGCGAGATGGCCGACTTTGGTGTATTCCCAAGGTCGATAGATACTCGATGCTACACTCATTGAGGTTTGACTCTTAAGATTTGTTTAGTTGTGAGTCAATCGCCTATTGGACGAAGCTGGGGGAAAGATCGGTGATATTGAGATCCCTTAGAACCCGATTACTATTTATAGGACATGGTGAACCAATCCAACTTCGAGAGGGTATGACCTTAAAACTCATACAGGCCTTAAACCTAAGGACTTGGTGCAACTTGTTTGCTGTTGCTATACATGTGATTTTCTAGCATAATCATGACATCATGGCATATCATAACAAACCATTTCAAGGATTTCCTAGGGCTCATTTTTGCTTTGTTTTGTAGGATATGGCATCCTCCCGTAGGAACACTATCCAGATTAACCTTGTGAAAGTGTCTCTCCAACTAAAGGACCTGGAATTAAGGGTTCTTGAAAGTTATCATTTCACTAAAAAGCATGGTCAATTGCTCAATTTGGTCACTGCAAAATCTGATGAAGAATTGTTAAAAGTGTTGTTCCAGTTCTTTGATCCTGTGCACCATTGTTTCACCTTCCCGGATTACCAGCTAGTACCTACTATAGAGGAATTTTCTCAGTTGTTAGGGGTACCTATTCTTGATCAGTTACCTTTCAATGGTACAGAAGAACATCCAAAGCCTGAAGAGATTGCTAGAGCTCTGTCCTCACAACGGTCTGACATAGTGACAAATTGGGAGACTAGAGGGAGTGTCCAAGGAATTTCGGTTAAGTTTCTATTCGAGAAGGCTTACCATTTTTGGGATACACTATATTTACAAGATTTCGAAGAGGTGCTGGCACTTCTTATTTATGGGACAGTACTTTTCCCTAATGCGGATCAACTCGTAGATGTGAACACTATTAAGGTTTTTCTGTCTCATAATCCAGTGCCTACATTACTCGGGGATATTCTACACTCTCTGCATGCTCGCACTCTAAAGAGAAGGGGGACCCTCCTGTGTTGCACTCCTCTATTGGCTAGGTGGTTTATTTCGCACCTACCCAGGGCTGTTTTGAAGAATGAACAGGGTTTAAAATGGTCTCGTAGGCTGATGTCCCTTACACATTCAGACATTCATTGGTGTTCACGGTTCTCGGAGGATTTTACCATCATCAATCGCTATGGTGAATTCCCTAATGTCCCTCTCTTAGGAATTAGGGGAGGAATCACTTATAACCCTTGTTTGGCACTGCGTCAGTTTAGTTATGCGAGAAGAGATGGTCCTCATGATACGCTTATCCAAGGAATCGCCTTCAACTATGAGAATGATGCTCAGGGATACCGCAAAAGGTTCATAAATACTTGGGGCATGGTGCATAAAATTGATAGCAAGATGCTAGGGCACAAGAATTCCATTCCTCTTGAGCCTTATCTCTGATGGGTACGAGCTCGCGCCTAAAGCCTTATGATGCCTTACCCAGCTGTCCTGCTAATAACTGTGGAGCCAGCTATTGAAGGAGATACTACTTCACTTAGTCATCATCCTGACATGCCAACCAATCATGAAGAGTTATAGAAGTCCTGGGTTCAACTTAAAGAGGAGCAGAACACGTTTGAAGCTCAGTTCTATGCCAGCGAGAAGAAAGTCCTGGAGCTCACTAGGCTAATTCATGAAGAAAGGAACATAGACGCCTGCATTGCACCAAAGAGGATGCGCTCCTGGGAGACCTAGTTTCTTTTTTGCTTTAAGTTTTGTTTTGTTTAATTGTAAGCCTAAAAGGCATTCTTTGTAACAATTCGAACTTATTAATGCAATTAATGTGTGTTTCTTTTGGTTAAACAAATCTGAGCCTTTAAGAATCCTTGAAATCATTGCATACGCATCCCATTCATAGCATCGCATAACAGGTACCATTATAGGTTTCTCATCTTCTTCGCTGTTTATTTCAGCAGAAATGTCTTCCGAACAAAGCATCAAGGATCTTCAGGCACAAAATGCCCAATTCCAACAGATGTTCATAAATCTGGCGAAAGGGCAGGAGGATCTGAAAGCCCTCATCCTGAAGGAGAAAAAGAAAAATAAGAAGGTCGCTGGTATTCTGAATATGGGTAGAAGGTTCAGGGGGCCGTTAAAGCAACAAGTCGATCTGACCTCTTCATCTAAGGAAGGGGAGAATCAAGAAGGAGAGACAAGGGAAAAGGACCCCAGTCCTGAAGTTTCTGACAATGATACAGACTACAATGATGAGCAGTATCCTCCTACTGAGGATAGATACAAGCAGTTAGAAGATCGTCTGAGTGCTATGGAAGTCCAAAGGATACCTGGGTTGGATTTCGAAGAATTGGGATTGGTATTAGGAGTGGTCATCCCACAGAAGTTCAAGGCTCCAATTTTTGCAAAGTACGATGGGGTGTCTTGCCCAAAGCACCATCCCCGTTCCTACGTAAGAAAGATCCAGCCCCACACCGCTGATAGAAATTTGTGGGTTCACTTCTTTCAAGACAGTCTGTCAGGGACTCAGCTGGAATGGTTCTACCAGGTAGAGGGAGCCAATGTCTGAAACTGGGAAGATCTGGCTGCTGCTTTTTATAAGCAATATCAATACAATGCCGACCTTGCTCCTACTCGTACTCAACTCCAGAGTATGTCCATGGGTGCAAGTGAAGGCTTTAAGGACTATGCACAAAAGTGGAGAGACTTGGCTGGAAGAGTCCAACCCCCGTTGTCTGATAGGGAGTTGGTCGATATGTTTTTGGGGACGCTATTTGGTCCATTCTTTAATCATTTGATTGGTAGCTCGTCAGCTGGTTTCACCAAGTTGATTCTAACTGGAGAGAGGGTAGAATCTGGGATTCAGAGCGGTAAGATACAGAAAGATGCCTCTTCGAGTTCGGTAAATAAGCCTTTTACTGGTAAGAAGGAAGCTAGTGCTATCTATAGCCCGAGAGGTCAAAGCAGAGCTGAGCACCATCAAATGGTAAGTGCTGTAATGATACCTAGGCATGCGGCTGCTCCATAACGCAACCATCAACAAAGGGTGGAAAGACCACAACGGCAATTTACCTGGATTAACATGACGTTTGCTGAAGTTCTACCCCATCTGCTGAGATCCAACTTGGAAACCTTGAAAGAGGCTCCCAAGAATCTGAATACCATGCATCCTCGGTATAATCCAAATGCTCGGTGTGCCTATCATTCTGAGAGTACTGGCCACGATACCAATGACTGCTAGGCTCTGAGAAATAAGGTACAAGATCTGATCAAGGCTTAGGAGATTGAGTTTGATGCTTCGGAAAAGCCCAATGGCATAACTGCTCCCATGCCTAAGCATAATCGTGGAGTTAACGCTGTTGATACTGATCTGTTTGTGACCTCAGTTGATGAAGTTTATACTCCTCTTATGACGGTTAAGAAAAATTTGTTGTCGGCCAGCTCATTTTTGGGTTGTAGTGAAGATTGCCACATATGTCCATCTCTGCCTTCTGGTTATCATTTACTGAAGTCAGGTGTTCAACGCCTGATGGACAGCAAAGAAATCTTGTTCGAGAAAACCTTGATTCCCATTGTTTCGTGTGAAGATGTTGCTATTATAACCATTTCCACCAATCCTTCCAAGGCCTCCTCGAGAAGACCTGTTAGGATTACATCTGCTCCAAGAGTCGCTCCATTAATAATCACCTTTCCTGGTCCTGTCCCGTATGCCTCGGACAAAGCTGTCCCTTGGCATTATGGTGCCGATGTGTACTATCATGGCATCAAACAAGATCTGAAGAACGAAGAGGCTGATCTCAATGTCAGTGACATTGTCGGGACCAACAAGGTTACCCGAAGTGGAAGGGTTTTCTCCCCTGAGATTTCCCTAAAGACTGTCAATAGGCCTGTTGTTATTCCATCTGCTATTCCTACTGGTACTTTAACTACTACTCCTGTTCTTACTCCAATTATCACTCCTGCCGTCGAGTCATCTGGGGCCCGAGGAAAAGAATTTATAGGCGAGCCGTCCCGGATGGAGGCACCTAGAAAAATTGTCGTAGAAGCCTCTAAGCAATAGATGGAGGAAATATTGAAAATAATCAAAAAGAGCGACTATAATATGGTCGAGCAGTTGGGGCAGACCCCCTCAAAGATATCCATGTTGTCCCTACTGTTGTGCTCTGAGGCCCATGCGAAGGCTTTGATTGCATTTCTCAAGACTGCGCATGTGCCGCAAGAAACCTCCACCGATCAATTCAAAGACTGTGTGGCCAGCCTGACTGCTGACAATGGGTTGGGTTTTTTAGATGCAGACTTGACACCGAAAGGGAGGAAGCATAATGATGCTCTATGTTGTACCCCAAAATTTGCCCTCCCATATTCTCCAAGAATTGCCAAGTCAATGCTTCAAAATCTCCCCAAGGGTTGCATAGTTCAAGGACCTCCTAACAGTCAAAATTAGGGTTTTGGTTCTGACAAAGAAATTGAAGTTTACAAGGGTCAAATCAAGTCCCACATGCCTACAAATATGGTCAAGCATCTTCATACCAAGTTTCAAGACTTACAGCACAAAATTGCACAGTCAAAAACCCTAATTGCACTGCAGTCAACTGTAGGGGCAAAATGGTCATTTGACAGTCAAAAGTTCAAATTTTTGGTCAACATCTCATTTTGAAGCCACAAACATCATTTGATCAATGTTTGATCATGATTCTCAAAGCTTGGCTCAAAAATCATCAAGATGCAAAAGTTTCCATATTTGGACAGCTGAAAAAGTCAACTGTAAATTGACTAGGGCATAACTTTCACATGGATTATCAGAAAAATTCCATCCAAAGCTCATTTTGAAGAGAATGACATTTCCTACAACTCCTCTTCACACTTCAAGTCCAAGAAATGCTCTCACAAAAAGTTATCAATTTCAACATTATAGATCATTTTCAAAAGTCAACAAAAAGGGACTTTAAGTCAAAGGCCATAACTTGAGATTGGTAAATGAAAATGACATGGGACCAAAGACATTGGTTAGAGGACTCAAATACCTTTACAAAATGTCCAAGAACATGAGCAAACCTTAAAATTTGAGCAAGTTATGCCTTGTGGAAGTTGGGAAATTTTTGGATATTTTGAAAAGTCAACATTGCTTCAAAGGACCTAAAATTGCTAATGGGCCTCTTTTTCTTCCACAATTCATTATCCAAGGCATGTGCACGACCATTTGGCCCAAAGGGAAGTTTTTTATCATTTTATTTTATTTATTTGGATTTTTAATCATTAATAATTCATTTAATTAAATTAAATAGGTAAAAAATACTAAACATAATGTTTTGAATCTTTTTGTGCATAAAATATCTCCAAGATTTCGTGCAAATCAGATTAGGAAAGAATTGAAGGTAATTGGACATGATTTGGTGGCAAATATGCATGAAAAGATTGAAAACTAATGCCATAAAAATCAAATATTGATTCATCAATTCATGGATCTTTTTGACCAAATTCTTTGACCTAATCATTCACACATAAGTATAGAATGCAAACCTAATCCTAGAAGACTCCAAGCTGCACAGAAAAGCCATATGCAAACTTGAATTTTTTCAAGAAAACTCCAATACTGAAAACTGAGTTTTAGGACGATTCAAGGCCAAATATCTGTTCCATTAGCTTGCTGAGGCTTCAAGGAAGGAGATTGAATCAATAGCATAGCCTGAAACCTTGAAGATTGGTGAATAGGATTCAAACTTTTCCACTTTTTTTTCATAATCGTGTTTTAATATTTGTGCATTTTCATGGCATTTCTTTCATAGATTCTGACTAATGGAAGGATTCTGAAGCTAACCATATAAGTTAATTGTGTTTTTGTGCACTATACGCGATTCCACCATTGTTATCTTTTAGGGTTTTCCAAGCTCTGAATTAGGCGTTTCTCACTACTGCAAAATTAGGACATGCCAATGCCATGGATGAATTTAGAATGCTTGGACGAAAAGAAAACGACCCTCGCGCTCAATTTATGAGCTGCCCTGAGCTATTCGTTATTTTTGCAAAAGTGACTTTCTGGAACGGTTCAAAACCGTTGCCAGTTCTTTTTTGTGTTTCAGAAGAAAAAAAACAAAACAAGGAGGAAGATGATGAAGTGTCCAGCGTTGGTTGGTTGATTCAAATATTCGCGCGAAAAAGAAGCACTAACCTTTGTTTTATTTTATTATGTTTATTAGCTATATGATGGACAAAGAAACAAAGCAGCGCATTTGGCAAGCATAAGCATTGGTAATCATCAGGACCTGGGTTCGAGCCCCAGGTCCCCACCCCCTTTCATATTATTTTTCATATAACGCTCATATGCAGTTTCAGCGCTAAGGTGTATCATACATCCTCAAAATCAAGCCATACACGCACCTACTAGGATGGATCAAAGAGTCACGATTGAAGGAACATGGTGAACCTCAGTCAACGCCCATGCATGCTAATAGAAAAGTCAATCAGGCCAGAACTTATTGGGCCTAAAATTGCTGGACTTCACCTCACATTTGGGGACAGACCCCCCTAGGTTTGCAAGCTTTTACATTTTTTTTATTATTTCTTTTTGTTTATTTCAATTATTGTTTTTAATTAATTTAAGATTTTCACAATAATATAAAAAACACAAAAAAATCAGAAAGGACAAAATTAAAATATATTTATTTAATTAATATTTTTTGTAAATAAAATTCATTAATTAACTTAGTTTTTTAATTTAGGACTTAATCTTAACACTTTTCAATAAACTTAAAATTTGGTAGAATTAGGGTTGATAATAATTTTTATCCTTTTTCTTTTCTTTCATAATAATTAAATATTTCCCATTATTTTTTTAAATTAAAATTGCATGTAAATAATTAGGTTAATTTAGGTTTAACTTTAATACTTTCTTAATAAACTAAAAAAAACAATTAGAATTAGGGTTAGCATTTTAATTTCAATTAATCTTTTTCATTAAAATCATAAAATACAAAAACCTCAAAAACAATTTCTTTTCATTTTAATTTTAATTAATTTGTAAATAATAATTTAACTTCATTAAAAAGGGTCCAACGCCCTCGCTTCCAATTTTAATTCAATTTGCGCATTTTATTTCGCTTTCTTTTAATTATTTATGTACCTCTCCCAAAGCCATGTAATCTTTCGCACTTTAATTCTTTATTTTTTTCTGTCAAATCGGGTCCTGGGAATTTTGGCGATGTGGACCCGCGCCTTTTGTAATAGTTTAGAACTTTACCTTTTCTGCACTTTTTTAACGGTTAAATAAATGCATGCAAGAATGAATGACAATAAATAAAAACAAACGCATAGACCACTTTGACATGAACAAGATAAATGCAATGAATCTGACACACAAATCACACACCACCCCTAGGGTACGCCTCACTGTTGCCTTACCTCGAAAGGTGATCGTCGAGTAGAGGATGTCTTAGCAAGTCCTCATGATCCGGGAACCTGGCATGAAGGTAGCTTCTAAGGTGTCTTCCCATTGCTCTGGTGATCACCATGTCCCGAACCTCGAATTGACCCGAACACCTCCAACGGTGGTGCTACCTACCTCTCAATGGTGGGATGGCACCACTTTAAAGGACATTTACACAGACGAATTCCTTAGGGTAGGTAGACGACTCTAGATACTTGCTCTAATTTCAAAATAAAAATCAAAAATACTTTTCACACCAACACATTTTCAAAAAGCTTTCGAAAGCATTTTTTCAAACACTCTTGAGGACCGATACAAGAGTCGAACTGAAATTTTCAAAGAAACTTTTTAAAACCCATAGTTGAAAAGCAAACAAAACATTTTGAAAACACAAATGAGCAAGTATCTAAGAGCCCATGGATAACCATGGATAGAAAGGGTGCTAACACCTTCCCTTTCTATAACCTACCTCCCGAACCGAGAGCAATCTCTATAAGGAATTTTTCTGTGCTTTTGTCCTTTCCATTTGGAGAAAATAAAAGACGGTGGCGACTCTTGCTTCCGCGACATTTCGCGAACCAGCGTTAAACAGTCAGTTCCAGATCCACCGATCACAGAACTGGCGACTCTGTTGGGGAGACTTTATAAAGTGAGGTGTACCTTAGGATAGTTCATAACTGTGTTTTCAATTGTATTGACTTGTCTGATTTAAATTTGTGGGTTGCATGGGAGTTACATAGATCCTAACCTGGATCTGGGGGTACCCTGTTTAGGTAGCATAAGCTGTGAGGGACCTGTCCGGCGTAGACCGACACGGGTGAAGCAGTGGCTACGTTGGTGTGGCACCTTGGTCTGTATCGATATCCCTTGTGTTGCAACGAGGAGAATATGGGTCTTCTGAGGAGTCGTTAAGCACCAACAACCTTAGAACCTTAAATGACACAACTTGGCCATTAGAACAGTAGCAGTATGCTACGCCCATTGAGGCTAAACTCTCGTGATGGTTCTGGCCACAAGAAAAGATTGCGATGCTGGAGTTATGACCGATTGAGGGTAGTCAATGATATTGGGATCCTCTAAGAACCCGGTTACTTTGATAGGACAAGTATGAACCAACAAACTGAAAGAGGGTAGTACCTAGACCTCATGCTGGCCTAAACTTTAGGGGCTTGCCTTGTGTGACTTGTGTGCCTTACCATGTTTGCCTTTGTATCTATTTGTGGTGTGCTTTATCATAACATCATAACATCATGAGCATTGCATGCATCCTGTATAAGGACTGACCATTTCAAAGACAAGAGGGTTTCACCTTTACTCTATTTTGTAGGACATCATGATGCCTATGCGAAGGAATACTATTCGGTTCAACTTTGTTCACTCACCTGAGTTGCTTGAAGAGTTGGTTAACAGAATTCCAAATACCACTTCCTTCATTCAGAGGCATGGTTCTCTTCTCGGTTTAGTCACTACAAAGCGGGATCAACAGTTGATGAGTGTTCTGACCCAGTTCTATGACCCTCTGTACCAGTGCTTCACCTTTCAAGACTTCTAGCTGGTCCCTACCCTGGAAGAGTTCTCTGATTTGCTTGGTATCCCTATCTTGGATCAGACTCCCTTCACTGGTTGGGAAAAGACCCTCAGGCTTGAGGATGTTGCTGCAGCTCTTCCCCTGACACATCAAGAGGTAATGGACAACTGGGTAACTAGAAGCGGAGTTAAGGGTTTCTTGGCCAAGTTTCTGATTGGTAAAGCTAACAGTTTCTGGAATGACCTGGACTTTAGGGCATATGAAGACATCTTGGCTCTCTTAATCTATGGGTTAGTCTTGTTTCCTAATCCTGACAACTTCATCAATGTCACCGCCATAAGGATCTTTATGTCTCAGAATCCGGTGCCCACTCTCTTGGGTGACATCTTGCAACAACTTCATGCTCGTACTATCCGAAGACGAGGAACCCTATGGTGTTGTATCCCTTTGTTGGTGAGGTGGTTTATTTCGCACCTCCCTAAGTTCGTACTGAAGAACCAAGAAGGAAGAGGTTGGGCTCATAGGTTAATGTCTCTTACCAATAAAGACATCATTTGGACTTGCAGAGGTTTGGATGAGATAGCTATTATTGATCGATGCGGGGAATACCCTATTGTTCCTCTGATTGGTACCCAAGGAGGAATCTCTTACAATCCATGTCTAGTGCTCCGTCAGTTTGGAAGAGCAAGAAGAGCAGGGCCTCATGAAATGTTGGTGCCTCACATCAGTTTTGAGTTTCAGGTGGATAGTGACGAGCTGCGTCGTAGGTTCATCAAGGCTTGGGACAAAGTTCATAAAGCTGACCCACAAGAGTTGGGGCCAAAGACTTCTTTACCTATGGAAGCCTACTACAAATGGGTTCGCATCCGAGCTCAGAAGTTAGGTATGCCATATGAAGCTGTCAGACCCGTCATTCTTGAGTGTCCTGACAAAGATGGTGTTCCTCCAACTGTCCTTCCTCCTCAGATACCTACTGATTATGAGACATTAAAGAGGTCTTGGTCGCAACTGCGAGAAGAACGGAATTCTTATCGGGAAAAGTTCAACGAGCAGGAATTGAAAATCCAGAAGCTGACAAAGCAGTTGGAGAATGAGCGAGCTCTGAATGCCTATATCCATACTGAGAAGAGGAGACCATGGGATCAATAAGGAGCTCCGGATGTTCTTTTACAGTTTTAATTCCCTTTTCAGTATTTCCTTTCATGTAACGCCTAAGGGCAACCTGTTGAATAATTTCAGTTTCAAAGTTGAATCTAATGAAGTGTGTTCCCTTTTGTTTACAAAGTTGATTCCCGATTGTCTTTGAAAACATAAATCATACGCATTCCATTCATCATGTGCATAGCAGGTTTTCCTCTTTTCAGGTTTCTTACCGTTCTTCGCTGTTTATTTCAGCATCATGAACCCCGACTCGTCATCAACTGAGATGTCCATCAAAGCTCTTCAGGCGCAGAATGCACAATTCCAGGAATTAATCATGGGTTTGGCTCAGGGCCAAGAAGAGCTGAAGGCTCTGCTCCTGAAGAAGGAAAAGAAGAAGAAGAGAAGAACTGTTCTTTTCAACACGGGCCGAAGGTTTGGCAACACTCTGCAGAATGAAGAGGCTGGTTCTTCTATTGGCAAGAGTACTCCTCAAGCGGAAAAAGGTCCTAGTCCGTAGTCTCTGACAACGAGACTGATTTTGATGAAGAGCAGTATCCTCCTGCAGAGGACAAATACAAGCAGTTGGAAGACAGGCTGAATGCCATGGAGATACAACAAGTACCTGGGCTGGATTTTGGAGATTTGGGTCTGTCTACCGGTGTGATTATTCCTCGTAAGTTCAAAGCATCATCTTTCACTAAGTACGACGGGGCGTCTTGTCCCAAGCTACATCTCAGGTCCTATGTTCGTAAGATTCAACCGTACTCTATGGATAAAAATTTGTGGATCCACTTCTTCCAGGAGAGTCTTTCAGGGACTCATCTCGAATGGTTCTATCAGCTGGATGGGACCAAGGTTCGTAACTGGGAGGAGTTGGCTACTGCTTTCTATAAGCAGTATCAGTATAATGCCGACCTTGCCCCTACGCGTACCCAACTCCAGGGTATGTCGTTAGGTTCAAGTGAAGGTTTTAAAGAGTACGCTCAGAAGTGGAGGGATCTGGCTGGCAGAGTGCAGCCTCCGTTGACTGATCGGGAGTTGGTAGACATGTTCTTGGGGACCCTATCTGGGCCATTTTTCAACCATCTTATCGGGAATTCGTCTGCAGGGTTCACTGATCTGATTCTGACTGGAGAGAGAATTGAGGCTGGGTTGAAGTCTGGAAAGATTCCGAAGGGTGAATCGTCTAGTTCTGAGAAGAAACCCTTCAAAAAGGAGGCCAGTGCTGTATATGGCTCCAGGAGACAAGAGAAATCTGAGCGCCGCCAATCTGTCAGTGCGGTGATGATTGCTAAGCCTGCTGCCACTCCTCGGCCAACCAATCCTCAAAGGGCTGAAAGACCCCGGAGAGAGTTCACCCGTTTGAGCATGACCTTATCGCAGATCCTGCCACAGTTGCTATCCACCAACCTAGTGACTGTCAGAGAGGCCCCCAAAGGTGTAAACACTGCCTCTCCGAAATACAACCCAAATGCTCGTTGTGCCTACCATTCTGATAGCCCGGGGCATTCCACTGATGACTGTTGGGCATTAAGGAATAAGGTGCAAGACCTTATCGACGCGAAAGAGATACAGTTTGAAGCGCCTGAGAGGCCGAATGTGGTTACTGCTCCTATGCCTCAGCATGGGGTAAATGCTGTTGATGAAGAGGTGTACGCTGTTTCTGTGGATGATCTAGCCACTCCCTTAAAGACTGTCAAGAGGAACCTACTGCTGGCCGGTTTATTTCTGGGTTGCAGTGAGAGTTGCCTGTTCTGTGCTGTTTCCCTATCTGGTTGTCCCTTGCTGAAGTTAGGCATCCAAAGCCTAATGGATAGCAAGGAGATTCTGTTCAAGAAGTCTGCTGTTCAGTTGGTTCCGGTAGAAGAAGTTTCTGTGGTTACCATCTACAATAATCCAATCAAGGCTCTCCCGAAGAAGCCTGTCCAAATCATGACTGTTGCACCTGTGGTTATTACTGTTCCGGGGCCTCTCCCCTACGTATCTGATAAAGCTGTCCCATGGCATTATGGGGCAGACGTATATGTGAATGGAATCAAACAAGAGTTCAACACTGGCGCCAGCATCTGTGATATCACTGGTCCAGCCAAGGTTACCCGCAGTGGCAGGCTCTTCTCGCCTGACATTGCACCACCCGCTACTCGAAGACCCCTCCTTATAACACCTACAAGTGTACCTGTTCCTGTTGCTGATCAAGTTGTTTCCCCTGCTGCCGAGTCATCCAATGCTCGGGGCAAGGGAATTGAAGATGAGCCTGCCCGGATGGAGGCACCGATACCTATAAATGTTGAGGCCTCACAACAAGAGATGGAGGAAATTCTAAAGATAATAAAGAAGAGTGACTTCAATGTTGTGGAACAGCTGGGGCATACGCCCTCCAAGATCTCCATGCTCTCCTTATTGCTATGCTCCGAGGCCCATGCTAAGACCTTGATCTCATTTCTCAAGACGGCCCATGTGCCACAGGAGACATCTGCAGTCCAGTTCACTGACTGCGTAGCAAATCTGACAGCGGACAATGGCTTAGGCTTCTCAGATGCTGACCTTACTGCAAAGGGAAGAGACCACAATGACGCCCTGCATGTCTCTATTGAATGCAGGGGCACTACTCTGGCGCATGTATTGGTGGATACTGGTTCTTCCTTAAATGTGCTACCCAAGAAGGCTTTAGACCGTTTGGACTGCGAAGGCCTGGAATTAAAACCCAGCAATATCCTCGTCAGGGCCTTTGACAGTTCAAAGAGGATGGTTCATGGAGAGGTAGACATCCCTATTCGTGTGGGCTCTCAGGTGTTTGACTCTACTTTTTATGTGATGGATATCCGTCCATCGTACTCTTGTCTACTGGGTCGACCTTGGATCCATAAAGCTGGGGCAGTGACCTCTACCTTGCACCAGAAGCTGAAGTACCCGTCAGAGGGAAGATCGTCACTGTGCAAGGAGAGGAGGAGTATATGGTGAGCCATTTGAATTCCTTCAGATACATTGAGATGGACGGGGAGTTTATTGAAACCCCCTTTCAGCATTTCGAGGAGGTGCTTCCAATTTCAGCAGCAGCAGAAACAGCGGTCGAAGAGGATGTTCCCTTGAAGATGGCTTCCCTGAAGGATGCCCGGGCTGTGGTTCAGAAAGGTGAATGTGCTAACTGGGGCAGGCTTCCCGACTTTACACAGAAAACTGACAAATTTGGACTGGGTTTTACTGCAGAGGGTCAGAAAGCTATGCGAAAGGCGAAGACCAGAAGACCTTCTGTGTTCATCACAAATCCAGGAGTGAATGCTGTTGGGGAGGACAATGAAGTGGACGAAGCTGAGTTCAATAGTTGGATCTACCCGACGACCGAAGGCGGATTGACCAATTGGATTGTCAAAGACCATACTCCTGTTACTTTTGTTACGCAGTAATAAACTTCTTTGTTTTGGCATTTGTAATAAACAATAAATAAACTCTATGGCCCGGTGTCTTACCCGAGGCACCGTGGTTTCATTTGTGAGGGCATATAAATTGTCATTTCATATATCATAAATGAAAAATCTTGGACGTTTTCTCGCATTTCAAATCTTATGCTCATTTTCTGTCTTTCCTTCCTTTACATATTTTTCAAAACAGCTGTATTTACACACACTCACTCATACAGGTTCCAATCCACTCTGGATCTCACTGGTAACGACCCTGCTACTGCCAGTTATGACTTCGAAAATCCGATCAACTTAGCCAAAGACGAAGGTGAAGATGATTGCGAAGTGCCTGGTGAGCTTGCAAGACTGTTACTTCAGGAAGAGAGGGCAATTCAACCACATGAAGAGCCAGTGGAAGTAATAAACTTGGGTACTGAAGCAGACAGGAAAGAGGTAAAGATTGGTGCCAACCTAGAGCTCAGCATGAAGCAACAGTTGACTAAGATGCTACATGATTATATGGAGATCTTTGCCTGGTCCTACGAAGACATGCCCGGGTTGGATACCGATATTGTGGTCCATCACTTGCCTACTAAGGAAGACTACCCTCCGGTTAAGCAAAAGGTACGCCGTATGCGTCCAGAGATGTCTGAGAAGATCAAAGCTGAGGTTATGAAGCAGTTTGATGCCGGGTTTCTTGCAGTGACTTCTTACCCTCAGTGGGTTGCTAATGTGGTGCCGGTACCTAAGAAGGACGGTAAGGTCAGAATGTGTGTTGACTACAGGGATCTGAACAGGGCCAGCCCCAAAGATGACTTCCCCCTACCTCACATTGATGTCCTTGTTGACAATACAGCTCAGCACAAAGTGTTCTCTTTCATGGATGGCTTTTCAGGTTACAATCAGATCAAGATGGCTCCTGAAGACATGGAAAAGACTACATTTGTTACTCAGTGGGGCACCTTCTGCTACAAGGTCATGCCTTTTGGACTGAAGAACGCTGGGGCAACCTACCAACGTGCCATGGTCGCTTTATTTCATGACATGATCCATCATGAGATAGAAGTGTATGTTGACGACATGATTGCAAGGTCCCAGACTGAGGAAGAGCACCTAGATCATCTGCAGAAATTGTTTGACCGTCTGAAGTTGTACAAGCTGAGGTTGAACCCGAACAAGTGCACCTTCGGGGTAAGATCTGGGAAGTTGCTAGGCTTCGTTGTAAGCGATAAGGGCATTCAAGTGGACCCTGCCAAGGTCAAAGCTATTCAAGAGATGCCGGTTCCTAAGACAGAGAAAGAGGTCAGAGGCTTTTTAGGACGCCTGAATTACATTGCTCGCTTCATCTCACACCTGACTGCTACCTGTGAGCCAATCTTCAAGCTGCTGAAGAAAGATCAGGTAGTACGCTGGAATGATGAATGTCAGGCTGCTTTTGACAGAATCAAAGAGTATCTCCAAGAACCACCCATCCTTATGCCACCGGTTGAAGGGAGACCTCTGATACTATACCTGACAGTACTTGATAATTCAATGGGATGTGTGCTGGGGCAGCATGACGAGTCTGGCCGAAAAGAGCATGCCATTTATTACCTTAGCAAAAAGTTTACCGACTGTGAGACCCGATACTCACTGCTTGAGAAAACTTGCTGCGCTTTGGTATGGGCTGCTCGCCGACTGAGACAGTATATGCTGACTCATACCACTTTGTTGATCTCAAAGATGGATCCTATAAAGTACATATTCGAAAAGCCTGCTCTGTCTGGGAGAATAGCCAGATGGCAAATGATCTTGACGGAATACGACATTCAGTACACAACCCAGAAAGCCATCAAGGGAAGTGTATTGGCAGACCACTTGGCACATCAGGCCGTAGATGACTATCAGTCAATGAACTTCGAGTTTCCGGATGAAAGCATCATGATTGTGACTGATTGTGAAGTACCTGGACCGGATGAAGGACCTGAGGAAGGATCCCGATGGTCCATGCACTTTGATGGAGCCTCCAATGCTTTGGGAAACGGTATCGGCGCTGTAATCATATCACCGCAAGGCACTCATACTCCGCTCACCGCCCGGCTATGTTTCAATTGTACCAACAACATGGCAGAGTATGAGGCGTGCATCATGGGTCTTCAAGCTGCGATCGACTTAAGGATCAAGTTTCTGAGTGTCTTCGGAGATTCCGCTCTCGTGATCAATCAGATCAAAGGAGAGTGGGATACGAAACATCCGAATCTTATTCCTTACAGAGAATGTGTGTTGACCCTGATCCCCCACTTCACGAAGATAACCTTTGAACACTTTCCAAGGGAAGAGAATCAATTAGCGGACGCGTTAGCTACAATGTCTTCTATGTTCAAGGTCAAATGGGATAATGAGGCTCCCCGGATCATCATCTGGAAACTGGACGAACCGACATACTGTTGCGATCTCGAGACTGAATTGGTGACTGAGAAGCCTTGGTACCATGAGGTGAAGAGATATCTGGAAGCTCAGGAATACCCTGAGGGTGCCTCTGTCAATGATAAGAAATTCCTGAGAAGGTTTGCGGCAAAGTTCTTCCTTAGCAACGGAATCTTGTACAAGCGAAACCATGATTCAACCTTACTGCGTTGTATGGATAAGACTGAAGCAGAAAGGATCATGGAAGAGCTACATGAAGGGACCTTTGGTACACATTCCAGTGGACATACAATGGCAAAAAAGATCCTTCGGGCAGGGTATTACTGGTCCACAATGGAAGCTGACTGCTACCAACATTCCAGGACATGCCATAAGTGCCAGATTTATGCAGACAAGGTGCATGTTCCTCCAGTGCCTCTGAATGTTCTGACTGCGCCTTGGCCGTTTGCAATGTGGGGCATAGACATGATCGGTGAGATTAAACCTACGACATATAATGGGCATCGCTTCATCCTAGTGGCGATTGATTATTTTACAAAGTGGGTCGAAGCAGCGTCCTATGCTACGGTAACCAAGACTGTTGTGGCACGGTTCATTCGGCACAATCTGATCTGTCGGTATGGTGTCCCAGAGAGGATCATTACAGACAACGGTACCAATCTGAATAATAAGATGATCACTGAGCTCTGCGAGCAGTTCAAAATACAGCACCACAATTCTTCTCCTTACAGACCGAAGATGAATGGGGCTGTAGAAGCAGCAAATAAAAACATTAAGAAAATCGTGCAGAAGATGACAGTGACTTATAAAGATTGGCACGAGATGTTACCGTTCGCTCTACATGGGTACCGTACCTCAGCCAGGACGTCAACCGGGGCAACTCCTTTCTCCTTGGTTTATGGTATGGAGGCAGTCTTACCGATCGAAGTGCAGATACCCTCTCTCCGGATAATGAAGGATGCAAATCTGAATGAAGATGATTGGATCCAGAAACGGCTTGATCAGCTAAACCTTATTTATGAAAAGAGACTTGCTGCTATCTGTCATGGTCAGACGTATCAGAAACGGATGATTAGGGCATTTAACAAAAAGGTCAGACCACAAGAATATCAAGTTGGGGATCTGGTAATCAAGCGAATCATCCTTCCTCAGAGTGATCCAAGGGGCAAATGGACCCCTGCGTACGAAGGGCCATTTGTGGTTAAACATGTGTTCTCAGGAGGAGCCATGATTTTAACCAATATGGATGGTGACGACCTTCCTCACCCCGCCAATGCAGACATAGTAAAAAGATACTACGCATAAAAAAAAAAAAAGACCCGCTAGGCTGACATGCCTAGGCAAAAATTAGGGCTTCCCGGCGAACCAAAAGGGTTCGGGCAAAATGAAGGGATGAAAATGAAAAAATCTGTACACCCGGCAAGTCGAAAACCTGAAAAGGCGGCTTGGGCAAAAATGGGTATCCCGGTGGACTGAAAACCCGAAAGGGCGGTCCAGGCAAAAGTTAGGGATAAAAGCGTAATACTATGTCTCATTGGATCACTTTGCATCCAGAATCCGGTATCGACATCAAGTTCAGACGGCATTGATCAGTCAGCTTCATCTTCAACCAAGGTCATCAAGTGATGAGACGCTCGGAGTTATACAGGCAATAGCAGAGTCGAAACCCAGTGGGATCATTCATTTCACACAGCTGTTTTATTTTCTCTTGTACACAATTTGTATAAACTCTTTTGCTCGGCGGCGTCCTCTTACTAGGACGTCAGCCTCTTGTACATAAAACGCCTATTTTACAGGCAAATTCAAAATCAATACAAATACACTTTTCAGTTAAAATTGCCAATTGTTTTTCTTTTTTCTGTTTTGTTTTGCGAAGAATGTCCAAAGTTCAATTTGTGATATATGCATTGACAATAATTTGCTAACTCATGAATATTTGCGTACGAAACAAAGGATTAATTACAGGTAACATTAGAAACAGGGGCAATAAAGAGTTGTCTAAGCAATCTAATTGTTCTATCCTCCAAGGTACTCAGGTAAGTTCAGCTTGAAGAATATAACCAGATATCCCAATTCCCCAGAGAGTGAGCCAGCAAGCAGTACACTCTCCTCGAGCAAAGCTACTATCAAACTTAAAGAAGTTAGGTATCCTCCAGCAGATCTCAACATTCCCCGGCAGCATACATATTCTTAACAAGCATCCCCGACAGTCTTGGTCTAAAGATTGTTCCCCGACGGTATATCAAATATTCAAAGGAGTCACTTCCCTGATACAATTCAAAACTTCCCCAAGAGAGTCCAATCCAGTTTCCCCAGGAAAGTTGGAATCCATCTCCCCAAGCAGTAAGCTTATCCCCAGTAGATTCTGGAAGCTTATCCTCGCAGAGTACGAACGTGTCTCCCGACTTTATTCAAAGAGTTATTTCCCTACCAGGATATAACTGGGTTATCCTCAGCCAAAAGCCATGGAAAGATCGTCGTCGACAAAGTCTTCTTATCCCCAGCGAAGTCTAGTAACACTTCCAATACAACAAGGGTATCCCCAGCAAGTTATTATCAACAATTCAACAAAGTACCTCGCTCCCCACAGAGTATTGCTCCCCAGCAAGATCACTAGAGTACTTCCCCCCCACAGAGTAATCCATTCGCCAAGTCTATTCCCCAACGGAGTTATCTTCTCCTGCCGGTATTCTTGCAACTATCACCCAGCGGAAGCAAAGTCTGTTCTCCAACATCAGCCCAGGATATGACTTCCCGGCACCCGTCAAGGATTTACTTTCCTAGACGAAAACATACATTCCTAAACATCACATACATCATTACAGCATGCATATACGCATCATATCTTACAAATCTCATTTATGTTGAGAACATCATTGCTTGATCCATATCACGCTTTGCATATGACTGACCTTTACCTTTCAGGAAAGATCCAGTTAAATTTTCAACTATATTCCAAGACCTAGTCTGGTCCAGTTAAATCGACTCCAAAGATTTCTCTGTTTCTTAACCAGTCAAAGGCCTTCTCTGGTTCAGTCAGATCGACTCCAAAGATCTCCCTGTTTCTTGTCCAGTTGAAGACATTTCAAGACCTAGACCGAGTCAGTTAAATCGACTCCAAAGATTTCTCTGTTTCTTATCCAGTCAAAGGCCTTCTCTGGTTCAGTCAGATCGACTCCAAAGATCTCCCTGTTTCTTGTCCAGTTGAAGACATTTCAAGACCTAGACCGGGTCAGTTAAATCGACTCCAAAGATTTCTCTGTTTCTTATCCAGTCAAAGGCCTTCTCTGGTTCAGTCAGATCGACTCCAAAGATCTCCCTGTTTCTTGTCCAGTTGAAGACATTTCAAGACCTAGACCGAGTCAGTTAAATCGACTCCAAAGATTTCTCTGTTTCTTATCCAGTCAAAGGCCTTCTCTGGTTCAGTCAGATCGACTCCAAAGATCTCCCTGTTTCTTGTCCAGTTGAAGACATTTCAAGACCTAGACCGGGTCAGTTAAATCGACTCCAAAGATTTCTCTGTTTCTTATCCAGTCAAAGGCCTTCTCTGGTTCAGTCAGATCGACTCCAAAGATCTCCCTGTTTCTTGTCCAGTTGAAGACATTTCAAGACCTAGATCGGGTCAGTTAAATCGACTCCAAAGATTTCTCTGTTTCTTATCCAGTCAAAGGCCTTCTCTGGTTCAGTCAGATCGACTCCAAAGATCTCCCTGTTTCTTGTCCAGTTGAAGACATTTCAAGACCTAGACCGGGTCAGTTAAATCGACTCCAAAGATTTCTCTGTTTCTTATCCAGTCAAAGGCCTTCTCTGGTTCAGTCAGATCGACTCCAAAGATCTCCCTGTTTCTTGTCCAGTTGAAGACATTTCAAGACCTAGACCGGTTCAGTTAATCGACCCTAAGATTCTCTGTTTCTTATCCAGTCCAAGGCCTTCTCAAGTCTAGTTAAATCGACCCCAAACAGATTTTTCTGATAAAGACTCAGTAGAAGTTATCCAAGATTCTCTCAATGATTGCTATTGAGGTTGTAGTCGCCTATGGTTCTCTCCCCGATACTGCGGAGGTGGTAATCCCAAGATTCGCTCAATGATTGCTGTTAAAGTGAAGTTATCCAAGATTCTCTCAATGATTGCTATTGAGGTTGTAGTCGCCTATGGTTCTCTCCCCGATACTGCGGAGGTGGTAATCCCAGATTTCGCTCAATGATTGCTGTTGAAGTGAAGTTATCCAAGATTCTCTCAATGAATGCTATTGAGGTTGTAGTCGCTTGTGGTTCTCTCCCCGATCCTGCGGAGGTAGTAATCATCCCAAAATTTTCTCAACGATTGCTGTTGAGGTTAAAGTCATCCGAGGTTCTCTCACCGTTCCTGTTGAGGTAGTAACCATCCCTGGTTCATTCATCATCATTTGAAGCTCCAGATTCAGCTCCTGTAACCAGTCAGGACACATCTATACCAAGCATCTGAAGACCAGCTCCTGCAACATGTCAGGTACTCATTTTTCTTTTGCAGGTACGCAGGTTCTCGCTAAGGAAGCTCTTACGCGATCAACATCCAGATGGCATCTATAAGCCCATCCACCTATCCATCATCTCTTAGCATGGCATCTATAAGCCCATCATCCTATCCATCAATCTCCAAATGGCATCTATAAGCCCAATCCACCATCACACCACTACTATGTGAGCGCAAATTTCTGGGCACTCTAGTGTTCAATCATCTTCCACCTTCGGATTACGAAAGGCACGTCAGCCAATCTGCATCCTCAGGTCTAAGAAGATTGAACAGGGGCAACTGTTGTACCCCAAAATTTTCCCTCCCATATTCTCCAAGAATTGCCAAGTCAATGCTTCAAAATCTCCCCAAGGGTTACACAGTTCAAGGACCTCCTAACAGTCAAAATTAGGGTTTTGGTTCTGACAAAGAAATTGAAGTTTCCAAGGGTCAAATCAAGTCCCACATGCCTACAAATATGGTCAAGCATCTTCATACCAAGTTTCAAGACTTACAGCACAAAATTGCACAGTCAAAAACCCTAATTGCACTGCAGTCAACTGTAGGGGCAAAATGGTCATTTGACAGTTAAAAGTTCAAATTTTTGGTCAACATCTCATTTTGAAGCCACAAACATCATTTGATCAATGTTTGATCATGATTCTCAAAGCTTGGCTCAAAAATCATCAAGATGCAAAAGTTTCCATATTTGGACAGTTGAAAAAGTCAACTGTAAATTGACTAGGGCATAACTTTCACATGTATTATCATAAAAATTCCATCCAAAGCTCATTTTGAAGAGAATGACATTTCCTACAACTACTCTTCACACTTCAAGTCCAAGAAATGCTCTCACAAAAAGTTATCAATTTCAACATTATAGGTCATTTTCAAAAGTCAACAAAAAGGGACTTTAAGTCAAAGGCCATAACTTGAGATTGGTAAATCAAAATGACATGGGACCAAAATCATTGGTTAGAGGACTCAAAGACCTTTCCAAAATGTCCAAGAACATGAGCAAAGCTTATAAATTGAGCAAGTTATGCCTTGTGTAAGTTGGGAAATTTTTGGATATTTTGAAAAGTCAACATTGCTTCAAAGGACCTAAAATTGCTAATGGGCCTCTTTTTCTTCCACAATTCATTATCCAAGGCATGTGCACGACCATTTGGCCCAAAGGGAAGTTTTTTATCATTTTATTTTATTTATTTGGATTTTTAATCATTAATAATTCATTTAATTAAATTAAATAGGTAAAAAATACTAAACCTAATGTTTTGAATCTTTTTGTGCATAAAATATCTCCAAGATTTCGTGCAAATCAGATTAGGAAAGAATTGAAGGTAATTGGACATGATTTGGTGGCTAATATGCATGAAAAGATTGAAAACTAATGCCATAAAAATCAAATATTGATTCATCAATTCATGAATCTTTTTGACCAAATTCTTTGACCTAATCATTCACACATAAGTATAGAATGCAAACCTAATCCTAGAAGACTCCAAGCTGCGCAGAAAAGCCATATGCAAACTTGAATTTTTTCAAGAAAACTCCAATACTGAAAACTGAGTTTTAGGACGATTCAAGGCCAAATATATGTTCCATTAGCTTGCTGAGGCTTCAAGGAAGGAGATTGAATCAATAGCATAGCCTGAAACCTTGAAGATTGGTGAATAGGATTCAAACTTTTCCACTTTTTTTTCATAATCGTGTTTTAATGTTTGTGCATTTTCATGGCATTTCTTTCATAGATTCTGACTAATGGAAGGATTCTGAAGCTAACCATATAAGTTAATTGTGTTTTTGTGCACTATACGCGATTCCACCATTGTTATCTTTTAGGGTTTTCCAAGCTCTGAATTAGGCGTTTCTCACTACTGCAAAATTAGGACATGCCAATGCCATGGATGAATTCAGAATGCTTGGACGAAAAGAAAACGACCCTCGCGCTCAATTTATGAGCTGCCCTGAGCTATTCGTTATTTTTGCAAAAGTGACTTTCTAGAACGGTTCAAAACCGTTGCCAGTTCTTTTTTGTGTTTCAGAAAAAAAAACAAAACAAGGAGGAAGATGATGAAGTGTCCAGCGTTGGTTGGTTGATTCAAATATTCGCGCGAAAAAGAAGCACTAACCTTTGTTTTATTTTATTATGTTTATTAGCTATATGATGGACAAAGAAACAAAGCAGCGCATTTGGCAAGCATAAGCATTGGTAATCATCAGGACCTGGGTTCGAGCCCCAGGTCCCCACCCCCTTTCATATTATTTTTCATATAACGCTCATATGCAGTTTCAGCGCTAAGGTGTATCATACATCCTCAAAATCAAGCCATACACGCGCCTACTAGGATGGATCAAAGGGTCACGATTGAAGGAACATGGTGAACCTCAGTCAACGCCCATGCATGCTAATAGAAAAGTCAATCAGGCCAGAACTTATTGGGCCTAAAATTGCTGGACTTCACCTCACATTTGGGGACAGACCCCCCTAGGTTTGCAAGCTTTTACATTTTTTTTATTATATCTTTTTGTTTATTTCAATTATTGTTTTTAATTAATTTAAGATTTTCACAATAATATAAAAAACACAAAAAAATCAGAAAGGACAAAATTAAAATATATTTATTTAATTAATATTTTTTGTAAATAAAATTCATTAATTAACTTAGTTTTTTAATTTAGGACTTAATCTTAACATTTTTCAATAAACTTAAAATTTGGTAGAATTAGGGTTGGTAATAATTTTTATCCTTTTTCTTTTCTTTCATAATAATTAAATATTTCCCATTATTTTTTTAAATTAAAATTGCATGTAAATAATTAGGTTAATTTAGGTTTAACTTTAATACTTTCTTAATAAACTAAAAAAAACAATTAGAATTAGGGTTAGCATTTTAATTTCAATTAATCTTTTTCATTAAAATCATAAAATACAAAAACCTCAAAAACAATTTCTTTTCATTTTAATTTTAATTAATTTGTAAATAATAATTTAACTTCATTAAAAAGGGTCCAACGCCCTCGCTTCCAATTTTAATTCAATTCGCGCATTTTATTTCGCTTTCTTTTAATTATTTATGTACCTCTCCCAAAGCCATGTAATCTTTCGCACTTTAATTCTTTATTTTTTTCTGTCAAATCGGGTCCTGGGAATTTTGGCGATGTGGACCCGCGCCTTTTGTAATAGTTTAGAACTTTACCTTTTCCGCACTTTTTTAACGGTTAAATAAATGCATGCAAGAATGAATGACAATAAATAAAAACAAACGCATAGACCACTTTGACATGAACAAGATAAATGCAATGAATCTGACACACAAATCAGACACCACCCCTAGGGTACGCCTCACTGTTGCCTTGCCTCGAAAGGTGATCGTCGAGTAGAGGATGTCTTAGCAAGTCCTCATGATCCGGGAACCTGGCATGAGGGTAGCTTCTAAGGTGTCTTCCCATTGCTCTGGTGATCACCATGTCTCGAACCTCGAATTGACCTGAACACCTCCAACGGTGGTGCTACCTACCTCTCAATGGTGGGATGGCACCACTTTAAAGGACATTTACACAGACGAATTCCTTAGGGTAGGTAGACGACTCTAGATACTTGCTCTAATTTCAAAACAAAAATCAAAAATACTTTTCACACCAACACATTTTCAAAAAGCTTTCGAAAGCATTTTTTCAAACACTCTTGAGGACCGATACAAGAGTCGAACTGAAATTTTCAAAGAAACTTTTTAAAACCCATAGTTGAAAAGCAAACAAAACATTTTGAAAACACAAATGAGCAAGTATCTAAGAGCCCATGGATAAACATGGATAAAAAGGGTGCTAACACCTTCCCTTTCTATAACCTACCTCCCGAACCGAGAGCAATCTCTATAAGGAATTTTTCTGTGCTTTTGTCCTTTCCATTTGGAGAAAATAAAAGACAGTGGCGACTCTTGCTTCCGCGACATTTCGTGAACCAGCATTAAACAGTCAGTTCCAGATCCACCGATCATACTCTACATGTCTCGATTGAATGCAGAGGCACCACTATGGCTCATGTGTTGGTAGATACTGGGTCTTTGCTGAATGTTCTGCCCAAGAAGGCGCTGGATCGGTTGGATTGTGAAGGCTTGACTTTAAAGCCTAGTAATATTGTGGTAAGGGCTTTTGATGGGTCAAAGAAAATGGTGTATGGGGAGGTGGACATCACTGTCAAGATAGGCTCTCAAACCTTTGAGTCCACCTTCTATGTGATGGACATCCGGCCGTCATACTCTTTTTTGTTGGGTCGTCCTTGGATCCATGAAGTTGGGGTGGTTACTTCTACACTACACCAAATGCTGAAGTATCCAGTAAAAGGGAAGATTGTCACTGTGCATGGTGAAAAGGAGTATATGGTAAGCCACCTCAACTCCTTTAGGTACGTAGAGATGGACGGGGAATTCATAGAGACTCCTTGCCAGAATTTTGAAGAGGTTCCCCAGATCTTGGCATCGACTGAAACTACTACCACCAGCAAACCTCCTCTAAAGATGGCTTCTCTCAAAGACGCCAGAGCAGTGGTTGAAGAAGGTGGGTATACCAATTGGAGACAACTCCCTGATTTTACTCACAAAACTAACAAATTTGGTTTGGGCTTTACTTCAGGAGCTCAAAGGGCTGTTCGACGTGCTCGAGTTGGAGGACCTCCCCTACGCATCAGCAATCGGGGAATTAATGCCATTGAAGACATTGAGGAAGACTCTGACATTGACAGTTGGATCTACCCAACTACCAACGATGGACCGAGTAACTAGACGGCTAGGGACTTTATACCAGTTTATTTTATTTTGCAGTAATTGTCTTACTTGTTTTGAGATTTGTAATAAACAATTTTAAACTCTACATCCTTGTGCTTTGCCCGGGGTACATTGACTTTGTTTGTGAGGTCTATTATTTTTCATTTCATATATCATCAATAAAACATTGGACGTTCCTTGCATACAAATTTTTCTCTCTCTGTTTTTCTTTTCTGTTTTCACTTTATCAAAACAGCTATGCTCTTACACACACTCACGTATCATACTGCAGATCCATATCCACTCTGGATCCCATTGACAACAGCTCTGCTACTGTCAGTTATGACTTCGAAAATCCGATCAACCAAGCTGAAGACGAAGGTGAGGATGATTGTGAGGTGCCTGGAGAACTTGCTAGACTGGTACAGCAGGAAGAAAGGGCTTTACAACCTCATGAAGAGCCGGTTGAGACGATAAACTTATGCACGGAGATAGGTAGAAAAGAAGTCAAGATTGGCACAAATCTGGAAGTTAAGATCAAACAGAGGTTGATACAAATGTTGCACGACTATGTTGAGATCTTCGCCTGGTCATATGATGAAATTCCAGGTTTAGACACTGATATTGTGGTACATCGTCTGCCGACTAAGAAAGATTGACCTCTGGTTAAACAGAAGGTCCACCGTATACACCCTGAAATGTCAGAGAAGATCAAGGCAGAGGTCATGAAGCAGTTCGACACATGGTTCTTAGTTGTCACCTCCTATTCACATGGGTTGCTAACGTCGTTCCGGTACCTAAGAAGGACGGTAAGGTACGGATGTGTGTGGATTACAGAGATCTGAATAGGGCAAGCCCCAAGGATGACTTCCCACTTCCTCACATTGACGTTCTGGTTGACAACACCGCGCAACACAAAATCTTTTCCTTCATGGATGGTTTCTCTGGCTACAACCAGATCAAGATGGTTCCTGAAGACATGGAGAAGACAACCTTCTTTACACAGTGGGGCACCTTCTGTTACAAGGTAATTCCTTTTGGGTTTAAGAATGCTGGGGCAACTTATCAGCGCGCCATGGTCGCTTTGTTCCATGATATGATCCACCATGAGATTGAGGTTTATGTTGACGACATGATAGCCAGGTCACAAACCGAGGAAGAGCACCTTGATCATTTACAAAAGTTGTTTGACAGGTTAAAAACATACAAGCTGAGGTTGAATCTAAACAAGTGCACCTTCGGGGTAAGGTCTGGTAAGCTCCTGGGTTTAATTGTCAGCGACAAAGGCATCCAAGTAGACCTTGCGAAGGTAAAAGCCATACAAGAAATGCCAGCTCCCCGTACAGAGAAGGAAGTTAGAGGTTTCTTGGGACGCTTGAATTATATCGCCAGGTTCATTTCACATCTAACTGCTACTTGTGAGCCCATCTTCAAGCTTGTGAAGAAAGATCAGGTGGTAAAGTGGAATGACGAATGCCATACCGCTTTTGAAAGAATCAAGGAATACCTTCAAGAACTACCAATTCTAATGCCTCTGGTTGAAGGAAGACCTTTGCTATTGTACTTAACAGTGCTAGACAATTCAATGGGGTGTGTGCTGGGGAATCATGAGGAGTCTGGTCGAAAAGAGCATGCAATATACTACCTTAGCAAAAAGTTTACCGACTGTGAGACACGATACTCACTGCTCGAGAAAACTTGCTGCACTTTGGCATGGGCTGCTCACTGACTAAGACAATATATGCTGACCTAACTACTTTGTTGACATCTAAGATGGATCCACTCAAATACATCTTCGAGAAACCCGCTCTCTCCGGAAGAATAGCTAGATGGCAGATGATCTTAACTGAGTATGATATACATTATACAACCTAGAAAGCAATCAAGAGGAGTGTATTGGGTGATCATTTGGCTCATCAGGTCGTGGATGACTACCAGTCCATGAATTTTGAGTTCCCGGATAAGAATATTATGCTGGTGACTGACTACGAAGAACCTGGACCGGATGAAGGACCCGAAGAGGGATCCCGATGGACTATGGTTTTTGACGGAGCTTAGAATGCACTTGGTAATGGCATCGGCGCTGTAGTCATATCTCTTGAGGGTTGTCATACTCCTTTCACCGCTCGACTATGTTTCAACTGCACTAACAACATGGCGGAGTATGAAGCTTGTATCATGGGTCTCAAAGCCGCTATTGACCTTAGGATCAAGTTCTTGGACATTTTCGTGGATTCAGCCTTGGTAATAAGTCAGATCAAATGCGAATGGGATACGAAGCATCCGAACCTCATCCTATACAAAGAGTACATGCTGACATTGCTCCCACACTTTGAGGAGGTAACTTTTGAACATTTCCTGCGATAGGAGAATCAGTTAGCGGACGCGCTAGCTACCATGTATTCTATGTTCAAAGTCAGGCGGGACAACGAAGCTCCCCAAATCACCATTGAGAGGTTGGATGAACCAGCACACTGCTGTGAAATTGATATCGAAGAGGTGGCAGACAAACCCTTGTTTCACGAAGTCAAGAGGTATCTCGAGACTCAAGAGTATTCCAAAGGGGCATCTGTCAATGATAAGAAGTTCCTGAGAAGGTTCGCTGCGCAATTCTTCCTCAGTAATGGAATCCTCTACAAGCGCAATCATGACTCCGCCTTACTGTGGTGTGTAGACAAGAGCGAAGTAGAGAGGATTATGGAAAATCTACATGAAGGTACCTTCGAAACCCACTCCAGTGGACATACCATGGCTAAGAAGATCCTACGGGCGGGATATTACTGGTCCACTATGGAAGCAGATTGTTATCAGCACTCCCGAACTTGTCATAAGTTCCAAATCTACGCTGATAAGGTGCATGTGCTTCCGGTTCCCTTGAACGTCTTGACAGATCTATGGCCCTTTATAATTGGGGCATTGACATGATCAGAGAGATTAGGCCCACTGCTTCCAATGGATATCGCTTCATTCTAGTGGCCATTGATTACTTCACGAAGTGGGTTGAGGCGGCCTATTTTGCTACTGTGACCAAGAATGTTGTGGCGCGGTTTATCCGACATAACCTAATCTGTCGGTATAGGGTGCCAGAGAGAATTATTACTAACAATGGTACAAATCTCAACAACACAATGATCACCGAGCTCTGTAAACATTTCAAGATACAACATCATAACTCTTCTCCCTACCAGCCGAAGATGAATGGCGCTGTTGAAGTGGCTAACAAGAACATCAAGAAAATTGTAGAGAAGATGACGGTGACATACAAAGACTGGTATGAGATGTTACCATTTGCCCTTCATGGATACCGTACCTCCGCATGGACGTCAACAGGGGCAACACCCTACTCTCTGGTATATGGCATGGAGGCAGTCCTACCCATCGAAGTCCAGATACCTTCTCTCGGGATTATAAAGGATGCAGGTTTGAACGAAGACGACTGGATCCAAACTCGACTTGATCAGCTAAATCTAATCGATGGGAAGAGACTTACTGCTATTTGTCATGGTCAGACGTATAAAAAGCGAATGATCAAGGCTTTTAACAAGAAAGTCAGACGTCAAGAATATCAAGTCGGGGATCTAGTGATCAAGCGCATCATACTGCCGCAAGGTGATCCCAGGGGTAAATGGATCCCCACATACAAAGGGCCATTTATGGTTAAGAACATTTTCTCGGGTGGAGCTATGACTCTAACCGCCATGGACGGTGACGACCTTCCTCACCCTGTCAATGCAGACATAGTTAAAAGATACTACACCTGATTAAAAGACCCACTAGGTTGACTAGCCTAGGCAAAAATAAGGGCTTCCCGGTGAACAAAAAGGGTTCGGGCAAAAATAAGGGATGAAAATGAAAAAATCTGTACACCCGGCAAGCCGAAAACCTGAAAGGGCGGCTTGGGCAAAAAAGGGTATCCCGGTGGACTGAAAACCCGAAAGGGCAGTCCAGGAAAAGTTATGGATATAAAGCGTATCACTATGTCCCATCAGATCATCTTGCGACCAGACTTCAGTATACACTATCAAGCTCGGACGACACCAATCAATCTAATCAACTTTCGGACAAGTAGCAAAGTGACGAGATGCTCGAAGACATAAGGGCAATAGCAGAGTTGGAAATCAATAGGATTGTTGCACATAGTTGTTTTCTTTTACACAAAATTGTGTAGCTTCTATTTTTACGGCGGCGTTCTCTTACTAGAGCATCAGCCTCCTTGTACGAAAACGTCTATTACAAGCCAACTTCAAAAATCAATACAAAATCATTTTTCACAAGAAACTTTGGGTTTTTTATTTTTCTGTTTTGTTTTGCAAGAACGTCCAATGATTTATTCTTGACATATGCATTTGAATATGATTGCTGCTCATAAATATTTACATAAGAAACAAAAAGACAATTACTCGTAATTCCAGAAACAAGGGCAAAAACAAGAAGTGTCAAACCCGAGAGTTACTCTGCCCAGCAGGTACTGGGACAGAGACATCATTGCAGCATAATCATCAGCACATACACTCCCCACAGAGTAAAAGTATTCAAAAGCATTGATGTCGGCTTTTTCGAAACAGGAAGTTATCCCCCAGATGAATATCACAGTCGCGGGCGATTCGATAAATTTTGTCTCCCAAGCAGAGTTTATTTCTCTGGATACAGAAGCTCAATCCCCGACAGAGCTCATTACTTCAGCTACAGAAATTCACTTTCCAAGTTGTTCCCCGCAAAGTTATTCTCAAACAGGATCTCTCCCTGACAGAATATTCAGAAATAACAAAGAGTAAATCTCCAGCATAGTCATTTCCGTTCACCATCCCCGGCGGAAGTAGAAGAACCACAATTCTCTACAACAGTCAGGAATGCTATATTCTCCAGCAGCAGTCAGGGATTTATTTTCCCAGACTCGGACATACCCCAATAGCATTTCATGTACATACATCATGACATGCGCATACATATCACATACAACATAATCTCATTTATTTTGAAAACATCATCCCACCATGCATTTCATGCATCGCATATAATTAACCCTGTTATCTTTTCAGGAAAGACAATTATCTTCAACAAATCCAGCAGTTATACAGGTCACATCTACAGACGACTAATGGAAACTCAGTTCCCAAAGCCAAACGGGTCAACTAATCTACACTATCACCTCGAAGTAACCCTACAACCCAGGTTCCTTCTCATAAGCCCTACTATCTAGGCTTTCATCCCGAAGTAACCCTACGACCCAGGTTCCTTCTCATAGCCCTACTATCCAGGATTTTATTTCGAAGTAACCCTAACATCCAGATTCCTTCTCATAGCCCTACTATCCAGGCTGTCACCCCGAAGCAACCATATTGTCCAGGTTCCTTCTTCCTTATCTCCAGATAACAGTTTACAGCACTATAAGACCTAGACCCGACCAGTTACGGTCAAGATCACCTTTCCCTAGTAAGTCACCGTGCAGCCTGGACCCTGACCAGATATGCAGTTCACTTCCACCTCCCCAATCAAGAATTAACTCCCCCGTAGAGTAATGGACAACCGAAGCTCCTATATTCTATTGCCCAAGACATAAATCAACTTTCCTCAGTGAAGTCCTCCTTAACGGCATGTACAGGATTTCTTGCAAAGGAATCTTTTATGCAACCAATATCTTCTCTAGATGGCATCTTTAAGCCCATCTACGACGATTCTCCATCACCTTCCAAATGGCATCTGTAATCCCATTCCCGATATTATCGATTGATCACCATGCACTTCATGCGAGTGCAAATTTCTGGGCACTCTAGTGTTCAATCATCTTCCACCTTCAGATCCCGAAAGGCAGACCAACCAATCTACATCCTCAGGTTTAAGAAGATTGAACGGGGGAAGTTGTTGTACCCCAAATTTTGCCCTCCCATTTTACTCAACATATGCTCATTAAGACCCTCAACTTGCTCAAGGATGCCCAAGAGTTGACCAGACAAACTCTCTCCTAAAGCAAGGAACCTCCAACTAGGGTTTCCCTTTTCATCAATATGGGTGAACTCCAAAGGCCTCAAATATTTTCCATGGTCCTAATATGTTCTCAAGAACATCCATGTCAAGTCTCATGCCCTGCACAAGAAGTTTACTCAGTCAACTGCTCAGATGCTTGAGAATCGACTGTACTAGGTCAAAAGTCAATTGTGACCCACATACAGTCAAACTTCAAGATTTTTGGTCAACATAAACATTTTTAAGTGATACTCATCATTTGATCAAGGGCTGATCATAATTCCTCAAGGAATGCTCCTAATTCATCAAAACTCAAAAGTTGCTAAATTAGGGTTTCTTAGGAAAAGTTAACCAAACTTTGACCAAGCATAACTTTCTCATACTTTATAAAAAATTTCTAATACAAGGCTCATTTTGAAGAGAATCTAATTTCCTATAACTAATATTCATCCCTCAAGTTCAAAAAATGCACTCATAAAAATATATGGATTTCTACATTATAGGTCCTTTTGAAAAGTCAACAAAAACACCTTTTGGGTCAAAGCTTCTTACATGAACATGGAAGACCCAATTGAGATGATATTAAAATTTTTGTTTAGGGGACATCCTAATATTTCTAAAAAGTCCAAGAACACCTCTCTAGGGTTAAAATTGGAAGAGATATGCATTGTCAAAGTTGACCATTTTTGGAAAATTGCCAAAAGTCAAATGTGCTCAAAAGTGCATTTTTTGTCAAACGGGCCTAGCATTTCAGGATTGTATCTTGTTAGGGACATGGTCCACGACCCAAATCGGTAGCCATATATTATTTGCTCTATTTATTTATTTTATTTTGATTTTTATTTATTAAAAATCACATTAAATCAAATAAATGACAAAAAAATAAAAGATTGATTTTTTGATCTAATTTTGGTGAGAATCAAATCTAATTAAGCCGGCCTAATCAGATCAAATTGAATCAAGGAAAATTGAGGCAAAAATAGCATGATTTAGATGGTTTTGGAAAGATATCATATAGCAAGCAAATCACATTCAATCTCCATAATTCCAAAAGATTCAGGTCGTTTTTGTTGCCCTAATTCATCACACTACATATAATGAACAAAAACAATGCAAAAGAACAAGGGTTCCAGTCGTGAGAGCAGAGAAAGAAAACTCAAATTTTGGCAAAAAAGTGGTGGATCGTTTTCTCACATAGAGGGTGATTCAAAGCATTCCAAAGTTACTAATCGCTTCCTGGACCTCTCCTGAAGCTAGCACGATCAATTGCAAGCATTCCTAAGCCCAGAATCATCCCATAGCCTTCACACGATTTGCATTTTTTTTCAAAATTGATTACAACAATTCTTGCATCCTATGCATATTCTAATGATGTATTTGTGATTAATGACATATTTTCAAAATGCTTGAATGATTTAATTGGCGCTTTGATGCATATATTGATGATTTCCATGGTTAGGGTTTAAGAAGCCATTTTGGGGCTTCTCTGTACAGGTGAAATTGGACCAAGAAAATAATGCCATGATACTCCTGAGATCAAGATGAGTTGATTGGTATAGCTAGAATTAATTTATCATGCGTCATATGAATTTTTGAAGCTTGCAGGTTTATAGCTATGGAGTTTTGTCCGTAGGTATAAGTTTAGCACCTAAGACGACGGACAGGGAAGAAGACGATGACTTGTCACCATCCCACTGGTCCATTTGAATTACGTGCGCTTTTGGAAGAAACTGCGTAGCTTGTCAATATAATATTGTCTTCTTATCATACTAACAAATAAATAGCGCAACGCAAATGGCAAGGGGACGGGCATGTGAAGCAAAGGATCTGGGTTCGATCCCAGGTCCCAACATTTTCTTATTTTCTAAACATTTAGCTGCAGATCCAGTGTGCCTCATAGTTTAGCATCCACCGTGCGCCCCAGATCTCAGCCCTAATATCCATCATCATACAAATCTCACGCTCCAGCAGTGAAAGACTACCATGTACCATCAGAGGAGAGAGGCACATAATCATGCGCAGGAATGGACTCAGTATCTTTGGGCCTAACAGGAATTTGGCAGTGCACCCCCCTATTTGCTCATCAGAAAGGCCCAAATTCTATTCTTTTTATTTCAATTCTTTTTTATCACTTATTAATTATTTCTTTCAAATAACACCAAAAATCATGTTTTTTTTAATTTAATCAAAAATCATAAAAACATCAAAAATATTTTTTTTTATAAAAAATATTTTTATTAATTAATTAGTTTAATTAAATTAAGGCAATTTAGTTCTCTTTTTATTATAATTTAAAATAATTAGAATTAGGGTTTAATTTTGTACATAACCTAGTTTTTTTCCCCAAAAATAACCTAAATATTTTTCAATTAGATTTTAGGTTTTCCAATTATTTCTCGCATTTAATTCGCCGCGCGCGCCTTTAATTTCCCCTTTTTATTATTATTATTGTAACTGCTCCGAGTTTGTAATAGATTTAATTAGGGTTTTAATTCCGTATTTTATTTACAGTAAAAATAATTATGTATTTGCCCAAAGCCTTGTAATAGCTAGGGCTCTAGTTTCTCGCATTTTAATTTTCGCGAACTATAAACTATTTAGATGTATGTTAATAAAATTGTATGGAAAGACAAATTGAGATTAAAACAGTAGAAAACCCTAATTGTGCAAAGATAATTAACTGAAAAAATACACTTGCACATGCACACTCCTAGGGTTTACTCCACTCCGGTTGAAACAACCGGCTGAAAATCATCAAACAAAGAAGTCACCATCGAACGTATTTTAGCCCACATGTAGGGAAAGGTAAACATCGAGAAAACCTGAGAAGGGAGAAGTCACGGTCTTGTGACCAAGAGATCGGGTAAGGGAGTCTGTTACGCGAGGGGAAGGTATTAGCACCCCACACGCTTGACAAAGGTGCTCGAGCGCACAAAATGATTTGAATTGGTTTGTGTTTTTGTTACCTTGAAAAAGGGTTTTAAGTATGATAGCGTGTTTTTGATTTGCTAAGAAAAGAAGTTTTTGTTTTGAATGTAGGGATGCAAAGAGGGAAGAAAAGAGTCTAAGGGAGACTAGCTTATTTCTAAACCTAATGTTATCATACAATGGTAGTCCTATGTCAAGGATGAAGGGGAAGTTTCTACCTACTGTTAGCATGCATGGTTTACAACCTAAGGTCTAACTTGCGTCCGACGGAGCAAGCACATCCTAAGGGAACATGGTATGTACAGGGATAAAGCAAGCAAGCCAGTAAACTCAAGAGAACACACCTGAAGAGATCCTATCTAGGTTAGAATGCTAAAGAAAGTCTAACAAAACTGTTCTATAGGGAACATGCAATGAGAGCGAAGTCGTGATCTCAATTTCTAAATTGAGTGACTCATCGATCAACAAGAAAGAAAAGAAAGCGATAAAATCCTATAGGGAGCATGCACTGAGAGCAAATTCGTGATCTCAATTTCTAAATTGAGTGACTCATCGATCAATCAACAAATAAACAAACACAAGCACAACACATATAGCAAATGAAGTGCGGAATGCCTGCTACAGGTCTTTAAACAGCAACTTTGAGCGCACGCTCTTTATTTCCTACTTCACATGATATATAGAAAGTGATAACGAAGTGCAATAAAGTGCGAAGAAGTACAAGGGTAGTAGTAGAGGCTACCAAAGCGAGCAAGTCGTCAAGAGCGGACGAGAGCAATGAAGAAGCAGGGAGCACGCGTCGAGCAAACTTCACCAAGCAACAAACAAAGTTAGAAATCATATCCAACTAAAATAATGGCAAACGCGTATTGTGAATGCAATGCATAATTAGAAGTTCCTTGCACAATGAACAAACGTGTCAAAAATAACATGGCAAAGCGGCATGAAAATACGGATGACAACTGAAAAAAGAAAAAAGTATTTTTATGATTAGTTTTTTATGTAAGGAAAATTCCATCAAAAAACTAAAGAATTAATTCCTAAAATTAACTAAACAGATCTACCAAATTTTATTGATTTTAAAATTTTTTCAAGGAAAAATTAACAAAGAAAAATTCCTAAATCTAATAAAGAATTAGTGAGCTCAGGGGGGTGCTAAGCTGGATCAGAGGTGTGTCCAGCAAAATCTAAGCCCATCAAAATGAACCCACATGCAGTTTTATGCAGGTACAAGGTATAACAAAAAGACGCGCAAAATGGGCCTATCGAAATTCAGATCAGCCCAAGCATATCATCACCAAATCATTACCCTAATTCAACATTATTTGATTATTATTAAACTTGGAATTAACAACAATAAAAATTTAAGCAAAAACAAAGAACTTATGCAGTTGGGGTAAAGGGATTAGGGTTAAGTTTGGGCTTCTCTTTCAGATTCGTGAGAACTAAGTCCTCTTCTTTGCAAAACTCAACGCCGCTCACGATAGCTATTCCGATCACCTCACCACCATCTCCACTTTCCTTCCACTGCCGCGATTCAGTTTCTGATCGCCTCTACTTCTTCGATTCACCTTTCCGTCTTTTTCGTGGATTTCATTTCAACCAGATCGCATCGAGAAACAAGAGAAATTGATAAAGAAAAGCTGAGATGAAGTTCCATGTGACGTACCTACCGGAGAAGGTCCGGTGCCTTTTCCGACTTGATGAGGATGATAAGAATTCTAAATGTAACGGTTCAAGTACGCCCAATTTCATGCTTCTGCTTTCTTCTTCTCGTTTCTGCTTTCGCGTTTGTTATGCACGTTGTTGTTGTTAGGAAGTTGTTGCGATTGCGAGTTCTTGATGGAGAATACGTTGAAGATGATAATGTGTGAAGTGGTTACGTGAGGATTAACAATGAACCAGATGGAGATTGAAGTGAAGATTGCAATTAATTGAAGGTTCTGAGAATATTAAGGTTGAAATGCAGAATCAATGGAGATTATGCAGAGGCTCGAAGGTTGAAGGTTGGGGAAGAAGATGTTGATATAGTTCAGAGGAAGAGGTGAAGATGAAGGTGGTTGAAGATTGATGATGGAGAATATTGTGAAGAGTTGAGAGTGAAGGTTGAGGATGGAGATTGCAGAGAGAGGCTAGATGTCGTTTTAGTATGAAGATAATGATTCCATTCAAAGAGAGAGAATTTTCCTGTGGATTTTTGGTGATTCCCCTGCGGGTTAAAGAATCATCCAATTCCAAGGTAATTTTCTGTTATATTCTGTTAGAGTTTGTTAGGGTAGGAGTTAGAGCTGGATTCAATCAGAGCCCTTGATTTTTGCTTTTCTGTTACGGAATAGAGGGATAGGATGAGAGCAGTTAGTAGGTTTTTTGACAGTTACCCGTTAATTATATTTTGGATTCATTTATGAACAGTTAGAAAATTGGTTATGGAGTTTAGACTTTCTGTTATAACAGTTAGGGGGTTAATTCCGACTTATTGCTATTTTTCCATTATTTTCCTGATGCAAATTCTTCCTATGCATTTTCTGTTATGCTGCACAGTTTCCTCTCTCCATCTATATGATTCCCCTGATTTTTATCTGATTTATGTTGAAGCTAAACAAGAATCTGTGAGAGTCTTAGGTAGGGACTGATTTGGATTTCTGAATTGGAACTGAACTGCTGATTGGTTGTTAATTGTAGGGCTGCATTATTTGATGTAAGCACAAGTTTGGAGGATGCTGAAACTGACTTTTCTGCCAGTTTCTTTTTTATTCTGTTTGATGCAAGCTAAGGTTTTGAACTTGTTAGTAGCTACTGCAGGTTAGCTTGGGTTCTGTTGGTAACTGCCTTTTTTTCATTGCTGGAAGTTTGTTAGGATTCTGTTAGTTATGCAGGGTTATTAGAAGGTTGTAATTTGTTTTTCTGTTACTTGAGTTGTTATTTGTATCATTGTAGTTTGCCTTTGAGAAGTAAAATACAAAAGGCTTCTGGAATGGATGACGAATAACAGGTCACGTGTTGAATTCATATGCAGTGTCATCTACTCTTTTGTACCAATTCAAGAATGTTCTTGCAGGCATTTCCATCTCCCGGGGTGAGAAAACGCCGCGAATTATCTGAACGGAAAAACCCCATGAAATTGAAACAGTCCAACTCTTTGATGGGTCGTAGCAGATGGATTGTTGCATAAGCCCTACAGAGTCAAGCTTCATTGGTATTATTAACCACTGGAGTGCTTCTACACGAGTCACATTCAGGAAGATTGGTTCAACCACGTCAAGGTGAGTTTTCTGGTTTTCTTTCTTTAGTCTGTTGCCGATTTTTTCTGTACGAGATATGAATGAATTCTGGATCTGAATAATGATAAGTGATCTCTGCGTACCTGTTTCTCTTTGTCAACATAGCTCCTCAGCAAAAGGGTGACTGCATCGAAGAAACCCTGAAGAACTGATGCCAAAGTGAGCTCATTTTTATCATCACTGCCAGTGACAAAGAAATGCAGGTCTTGCACAAATTTTTAAACAATGATATTGTTCTCAAGCAGTGTTACCTCAGCTTCAATCTGCGCATTTGTCTTAACAGTCTTAGTGAACACAAACTTCTCAAAAGCTAATTTTGAATTGTTTATTGGCCAGTCATCTCAGTAATTTATCTTTTACATTTTTGTTGGACTTGTAATAATTCACAAACAATTTACACTTTAAAAACCTTGTGTCTTACTCGAGACACAATGGTCCATTTGTAAGGGTTTTTTATTTCATCTACATATGTCATTCAATGAATCATGGACGCTTTTTCATATATAAACCTTTTATGCTCATTGTCTTTCTTTTACATTTTGTTGTTTTAAGATGGCTATACCCTTACACACACCCACACTCACAAATGCAGGTACCCTTCCATTCCGGATCCCATGGGTAAGGATACTGCTATAGCCTTCAGTGACTCTGAAGAGCTGATCTACCAAGCCGAATACGAAGGTGAGGAAGATTGTGAGGTGCCAAGGGAATTGGCCAGACTACTACAGCAAGAGGAAAGAGCTATTCATCCTCATGAGGAGTTGTTGGATACAATCAACTTGGGTACCGAGGAAGATAAAAAGGAAATCAAAGTGGGTGCCAATCTAGAGTCGAGTGTCAAGGAGCGCCTAATTCAGCTATTACATGATTATGTTGAGATCTTTGCCTGGTCATACGAAGACATGCCAGGACTCGATACAGACATTGTGGTACAGCATCTACCCACAAGACAAGACTGTCCACCAGTGAAACAAAAGGTCCGCCGCATGAGACCTGACATGTTAGAGAAGATCAAAGCAGAAGTTATGAAGCAGTTCAATGCTGGATTTATGGCTGTTACTTCCTATCCTCAATGGGTGGCCAACATTGTTCCCGTACCTAAAAAGGACGGCAAAGTGAGAATGTGCGTGGATTATAGAGATTTAAATAGGGCCATCCCTAAAGATGATTTTCCACTTCCACACACCGACATCCTGGTTGACAATACAGCCCAGCACAAAGTAGTTTCTTTCATGGACGGATTCTCAGGCTATAACCAGATCAAAATGGAACCTGAGGACATGGAGAAAACTACATTTTTTACACAGTGGGGGACGTTCTGCTACAAAGTGATTCCATTCAGAATGAAGAATGTCGGGGCAACCTATCAACGCGCCATGGTAGCTTTGTTTCATGATATGATACATCATGAGATAGAGGTCTACGTAGATGACATGATAGCCCGATCACAAACTGAAGAAGAACACCTTGATCACTTGCAAAAGCTGTTTGTCAGATTAAAGGAGTACAAGTTAAGATTGAATCCAAACAAGTGTACATTCGGAGTCCGGTCCGGTAAACTCTTATGGTTCATTGTCAGCAACAAAGGCATCGAGGTTGATCCTGCCAAAGTCAAAGCGATACAAGAAATGCCTGCTCCTCGCACTGAGAAGGAAGTCAGAGGTTTTTTGGGACGCTTAAACTATATTGCCAGATTCATTTCTCACCTAATGTCTACTTGTGAACCAATCTTCAAGTTGTTGAAGAAAGATCAAGTAGTCAGATGGAACGATGAATGTCAGATTGCTTTCGATAAAATCAAGGAGTATTTGCTAGTGCCTCCTGTCTTGATGCCACCCGTCGAGGGAAGACCGCTAATCATGTATCTGACCGTCTTAGAGAATTCAATGGGGTGCGTACTGGGGCAGCATGACGAGTCTGGCCGAAAATAGCACTCTTTTTATCACCTAAGCAAAAAGTTTACCGACTGTGAAACCAGATATTCACTGCTCGAGAAAACTTGTTGCACTTTGGTATGGGATGCTCACCGGATAAGACAATATATGTTGACTCATACCACTTTGTTGATATCTAAGATGGATCCGATAAAGTACATCTTTGAGAAGCCTGCTCTGTCTGGGAGGATAGCTAGATGGCTGATGATCCTAATAGAATATGACATACAGTACACGACCCAAAAAGCTATAAAGGGCATTGTACTAGCTGATCATCTGGCCCATGAATCTGTAGAAGATTATCAATCCATGAAGTTCGACTTCCCTAACAAAGATATCATGACATTGGACAACTATGAAGAGATCAGACCATATGACGGACCTGAACAAGGATCCCGATGGACCCTGTACTTTGATGGGGCATCCAATGCACTTGGTAACGGTATCAGCACTGTGCTCATATCTCCAGAAGGATGCCATACTCCTTTCACTGCCAGACTTTGTTTCAACTGTACGAACAACACGGCAGAGTACGAAGCATGCATCTTTAGTCTCAAGGCTGCCATAGACTTGGGAATCAAATCTTTAGAAGTGTTTGGGGATTCAGCTTTGGTCATTAGTCAGATCAAAGGAGAGTGGGACACTAAGCACCCAAACCTTATCCCTTACAAAGAACATGTTTTGACATTGTTACCACATTTCGAGCGAATTACCTTCGAGCACTTTCCGCGAGAATAAAATCAGCTAGCAGATGCTCTAGCTACAATGTCATCTATGTTTAAACTTAATTAGGATAATGAGGCTCCCCAGATCACCATTGAACGGATGGACGAACCAGCACACTGTCACGAGATTAATACCGAAGAAATAGTGGACCAGCCGTGGTTTCATGAAGTCAAAAGGTATCTCGAGGCTCAAGAATATCCAGAAGGAGCTCCATTCAATGACAAAAAGTTCCTAAGGAGATTCTCCGCGAAGTTCTTCCTAAGTAATGGCATCCTGTACAAACGTAATCATGATTCTATTCTGCTCCGTTGTGTGGACAAGATTGAAGCTAAAAAGATCATTGCTGAATTGCATGAAGGTACCTTTGGAACTCACTCTAGTGGGCATACGATGGCGAAGAAAATTCTACGGGAAGGCTATTATTGGTCTACCATGGAAGCTGAGTGCTATCTACACTCCTGGACCTGTCATAAGTGTCAAATCTATGCAGACAAGGTGCACGTGCCTCCGGTTCCTCTAAATGTCTTAACAGCTCCTTGGCCATTCGCTATGTGAGGAATCGATATGATTAGGGAGATCAAGCCTACAGTCTCCAATGGACACCGCTTTATTCTGGTGGCCATTGACTATTTCACCAAGTGGGTCGAAGCAGCTTCCTTCACATCTGTTACTAAGAATGTTGTTGCCCGCTTCATCAAGCAGAATCTTATTTGCCGGTATAGTATCCCAGAAAGGATCATCACTGATAACGGTACAAACCTTAACAATACCATGATCACCGCTTTGTGCGAGCAGTTCAAGATTCAACATCACAATTCATCCCCCTATCGGCCAAAGATGAATGGTGCAGTCGAAGCTTCTAATAAAAACATTAAAAAGATCATACAGAAGATGACAGTCACCTACAAGGACTGGCATGAAATGCTACCGTTTGCTCTCCACGGGTACCGTACCACGGCTCGTACATCAACTGGGGCAACACCCTATTCTTTGGTTTATGGCATGGAGGCTGTTTTGCCTATTGAGGTTCAGATTCCCTCTTTGAGAATCATGAAGGATGCAGGTTTGAGTGAAGACGATTGGATTCAGACCCGACTTGATCAACTGAACTTAATTGATGAAAAGAGACTTACTACTGTTTGCCACGGTCAGACGTATCAAAAACGGATGATCAAGGCCTTCAACAAGAAAGTCAGACGCCAGGTATATCAAGTTGGAGATCTAGTGATCAAGCGCATCATCTTGCCACAAAGTGATCCCAGGGGAAAATGGACTCCTACCTATGAAGGACCATTTGTAATCAAGAATATCTTTTCTGGTGGGGCAATGATCTTAACCACCATGGACGGCGACGACCTGCCACACCCTGCGAACGCAGACATAGTCAAAAGATACTACGCATAAGAGACCCGCTAGGTTGACACACCTAGGCAAAATAAGGGCATCCCAGCGAACCAAAAGGTTCGGGCAAAAATTAGTGATAAAATAAAAAAATTTGTACACCCGGCAAGTTGAAAACCCGAAAGAGCGGCTTGGGCAAAAAAGGGTTTCCCGATGGACTAAAAACCCGAAAGGGAGGTCCAGGCAAAAGTCAGGGAATTAAAGCGTATGAATATGTCTCGTCGGATCACTTTGAGGAAAATCTCTTCACTAACAAACCTGGAGCTTTTGATCAATTCAATCATCTTCGAATGAAGCAACAAATGGACAAGATACTCGGAGTTACGAAGGCTATAGTAGAATGGGAACCCCATGGGGTTATCACATATAGCTATCTTTCTTTGTATAAGTTTTTATTACTTTTATGACACCTGTTGTACCCCAAAATTTGCCCTCTCATTTTATCAAAATTTCCCCTCACAAGACTCTTTGAATTCAAGACCAAGCTAGGGTTTGCTCTGCTCAAGACATCTCCTTGCACTGTTGACCTGAAATTAGGGTTTGAGTTTGCACAAGGAATTTTGGACTTCTAATGCTCAATGTGACTTTCATGCTCCACGTTGGACTTATAAGATTGTTCATACCAAGTTTCAGGCCTTGAATCAAACTTTTGCTCAGTCAATTGGACAGCTGACCTAAAAATCAACTGTATTAGGGAAAAGTCAACTATGGCCAATTTATAGTCAAACCTCATAAATTTTGATCCACATCAACATTCTAGGCTGCTATGAACCATTTGATCAAGTTTGGACCACAACTCCTCAAGAATTTTGATCAGATCATCAAAAGGGCAAAATGGTCATTTTTAGGGTTTTGACTGCACAAGGGCAATTTCTGATTTTTAACCTAGCCATTGGCAAATTAGGTTCAAGCATGGATTCAAGGAATCAATGGAATCATCTTGACCTATTCACAATGTTCAAAAGATCTCAATTGCATTGGATTGACAGATGAATTTTTCAGTCAACTGATCAAAATTTGACTGTACACTGAAAAGTCATACTTTGACTTTTTGGTCAAAATCAAGTGCCAAGGGTAATTTTTCATCAAGATATGTCAAAACATGAAACTTGTTCATCAAGAAACCCAATTTTGCAAATTAGGGTTTAAGTTTGAAAAAATTTCATAACTTAGAATTTTTCTAAGTTATGAAATTTTCTTAATTTTTCCCAACTTTGCCCAACATTTTCACCATGATGCAATTGGATTCAAACAAAACTTCCAACATGAAAGTTGTATTCCTCCACAAAGTATGAAACTTTGATTCACAAAGTTTTCCCAAAATAAGCTTGGATCTCAAGTTATGATTTTTGGAATAAGGGTCCATGAAACTTTTAACTTAGTGAAATTTTGCCCTAGTTTAAGCAGGATTTTGACCTATCTTCATGGCAATTTTTCACCTAGTTCCACTTGGAATCTCAAAAGAATTTCAAATATGGATTGTAGAGCATGTTAAAAGATTTCCAAAATTTCCAAGAACTCTCCAAAATCATTTGTGGTTAGGGAGAATCGAACGCTTGAAGTTGGCAAAAACTCACTTTTGATCCATGGCATTTTCTTAGTGATACAAGTTGCAAACTCTAATCAGCCTTGTTTGTACTTGATTACAGGTCCCAAAACCCTTCCATACTCAATAATTAAATGCAAATCCATTGGTTTGAGGCTTTGTTCTGGTCTTGGGAGGATTACACAAGAGATTAATCCTTAAATAGCAAAAAGGCAACATTGCCATTTTTGTCAAATTTGCTTTATGTCAAATAGAATCCTTGAGCCTTGAACAAGATCTTGCACAGCACACAATATCCAAAAAACTTGAGGGGACAAGACCATAAAGTGCAAGCTGATAGATAGCCTGTACAGGCCTGTCTTACATCATGGCTTACTTTTGCTTAAAATACAAGAAACTTGTCAAATACACCACAACTTGAACATCTGATAGAACCAACCCTTGCAAGCTTTTGAAACAAGTTTTGTGCATTCCCTTGAGCCAGAAACACGAGCCATTGAGCCCTCAAACCTTCCAAAACACAAAATCACCTCCCTCTTGCAAAACATGGCAGTTTCTGCACTTTGAGTTCTATCTCACAAGTTGCTCATGCGTTTTGTCCCAAACTTGTTCCAATACATTCCATATAACCTATCCAAGCTATCCCAACCCTTAGACACTGACTGTAACTCCATTTGCAAGCTTCACCATTTCTGTTTTCAGCTTGTGCAGGTTTAGTTCTACAAGCTTGTTCAAGAACATTCAAAGCAAACTAGGCATTGGGGAAGGTCAGAGGAAGTTCAAGCAAGCTCCCAAATATCTCAGGCGTCACTGAAAAGCTCCACATTACCATACACGAGTTCAACTGAAACATGTTTTTGTCAACTTCCTATCTCTCTATTTAGGAGTCATTAGGCTTAGGTTTGTGAATAAAAAATGTAGTACTCATAGCCATGAAGCTGTACATATGCTAAGTTTTCATTTAAGTTAAACGTGTTAAGAGAATTTGATTCATGAACATCCTGAAAAAGTTAGGTTAGAAATTAGGGCCAGAGAAATTCTCTCTGGTCTTTGAGAGTTAGATTAAGTTTCTTATATGGTTGAAATCGTCTTGAAAAATGCTACAACTTTGATGTTATGAGTTTTTGCATTAGAGCACGTATGCGGGATCTGGATATTTTGTACAGGCGCGCGTATTTTTAAGCCAAGGTTGAAGATGAAGCTTGGAATTGGGCTGGGCTTTTGCTTCTTGCTTTTTATACCCCCTCTATACTGATTGCACCCCCTGGCCCATTTCTTTATTTGTTTATATTTTTCTATTTATTTTTTCATTTCTGATTTTATTTTATATTTTCTAAACATAAAAAATACCAAAAATATTTTTATAAATTTTCACATTTATTTTTGTATTTTTATTTTATTTTTCTAACATGAAAATAATTTTTAATTAGTATATATTTTTATTTCTCTTTAATAAAAAACAAATAAATATTTTAGAGATATTATATATTTTTATTTTATTATTTATACATATAAAATAATATTTTTCCACATGTTTTTTATTTCATAAATACCTTTGTATACATTTATGTTTATTTTCTTGTACATAAAATAAATAATATAGTATATATTATCTTAAAACAAAAACTAGGGTTTCCACATGTTCATTTTCTAATATATATATATACATATATATATATATATATATGTATATATATATATATATATATATATATATATATATATATATATATATATATATATATATATATATATATATATATATATATATATATATATATATATATATATATATATATATATATATATATATATATATATATATATATATATATATATATATATATATATATATATATATATATATA